>JABCKW010000655.1:0-19417 GCA_014824385.1 Fusarium cyanostomum
GCTGTTGAAAAAAGCCCCCCCCCCCCTTCCCTTCCTGTACCACCTTGGTCGCCTTCATCATCGTGCCTACAGTTGATCAAGTTCTCTTGGCCTGCTCTCCCTCCCACAAGCATAACAACCGTCTTCCCCTGGTCTTGTCTAGCCTGCTCTTGGAGTCTGTACCACCCACCACTTTGCCTTACATTGGAATCCGTCATCAACCATCTCGGTTGGCCGTGCTAGCCGCCGCCTCTTTGCAATCTGTGCTTGGAGCTACCGGAGCTTGACAGCCGCTGGGTTGCATTCTGGCATAACTCCCGGGGATTTTTTCTAGCGCTGTCTTGCTTTCTTTTCCCCCTCAGGTGCCCATTACCACCGTCAACGTCCGAGCACCTCGACCTCGAAAGCTTCATCCTCGTTTCGGGTAACCATTTCGCAATCCCCGCCGCCATTTCGCCCGCCGAGGCTCTTACAGAGCGAGGGTTTTATCTGCTGGCGCGGTTGGTTCTCTGCCGCTAGCTCTCTTCCTAGCTCGTGCTCTGTCGCTAGGACACACGCTAGACCATCGCACCCGCTGTCCACCCGCTGCCCGTCCAGCCGTCGTCTCCGTCGCCTGTCCTAAAATCCCAAGCCCCTGTGGTTACCCCTGCCTCAACCCCTGCAGTGACCCCCAGGTGCCCCATCGAGGGAGCATTGAGCGCGGCCAGCACCCGAGGACGTTGGTGTCCGTCCACTGATCTACGGGTTGTGACAGGGCACGATAGCACCAGGCCCGCCATCGTCTGGGGCTCCCAGCACCTAAAACCCACGCCTATCCTCCCTCTTCCTCTCAACTGAGACACCCGGCTTCCAGGTTTCCAGCGCGCTGGACACTTCCACAGTTCTTCCTCCCCTCTGAGTCTTGACTTCGCTCCCTCCTCTCCACGTTCTCTCTCTCTATTTCTCTTTTCTTGCTCCCTTTCGCGAGGCATGTTCCAGCCTCAGCCTACACCCTTCGCCTCCTCCTGCTTCGCGTCTTATGGCCTAGGTCCTGACCTGGACTTTGCCTTTCCCGTGTCAGCTGGAGGCGGAGGCGCTGGAATCCTCTACGGCTCACCACCACCGCCGCCGCAATCTCAGTCGCATCTGCTTCACCAAATTCCACGGCAGCAGCTCTCGTCCTCGACTTCCCCCACCGCGTCGTCGCCTTTTTCTTCCTCGCAAGCTTCGACTTCGAATTCCACTCCCCCGCCGAACCTTGCAACCCGAGACAATCGTTTACTGCACCAGCATCATCACCAGCAGCAGCAGCAGCACCACCACCACCACCACCAGCTTCAACATCGTCATCACCAACAGCCGCCACATCCGCCGCAGCAACATCGATATCCCGCCCCGCCCGCCGTCGTTGTTTCCAAGATGGAGGACCAAGGGCAGCATGACATGGCCGCCCAGCAGGCCGCTGCCAAGGACTATCAACCTGTTCTTGAAGCAAGTCGCATTCGCCGGAGCTTCATCCCAGCTCCGTCGCGTCATTCGTTGCTAACCTCCAGTCGCAGGGGCTCAAGGTTGGAAACAAGGTGTCGAGCGATGCCATCGCCCACGAGTACGCCAAAGCCGATCCGGTCTATGTCGAGAAGACAATTGTATGTCCAACCCTGTCAACACTGTTCTCCTGCTCGCTCTCGGTACTGACATCGGATGATTTCGCAGTCTCTTTCCCAGACATTTTCCCACTACCGCCCCATCCAGGGTGACGGTAACTGTGGCTGGCGAGGTAAGTCAAAAGCTTCCCGTTTCCTGTTCCACGTCCCAAAATGTTTAACACATGCGCATTCCTTGCACGTCGCCTCCGCTTCTTTAGCGGGTGCACGTTGCTTTGCTCGCCGTTGATGTTTCTATCTCGACACCAGATATGACAGGTCGGATTTGCGCTAACGATCTCACCTCAACTTTAGCAATTGGATTCAGCTACTTCGAGAAACTCATCGAGTCAGCCGATCAGGTCAAGATCGAGGGCGAGGTCGCCCGCCTTCTCAGCATGAACCAGTGGCTTACCAGTGTTGGGGGTTACTCATACTTTGAGGACTGGGCTGATGAAATGATTGGGCTCCTGCGCGAGGTCGCTCAGAATATCAACAATCCTCCGCTAGCTCACATGTTGGTTCAAGAGAGGTGGAACGACCCCAGCGTTGCGGGTGGCATCATCTACTACCTCCGCCTCGTTGCTGCTACTTACCTCAAGGCCAATGCTTCCACATATAATGCGTTTGTGACCGACGGCACTGGCATCCAGGCCCATTGCAGCCATTCCATCGAGCTGCCCGACCGCGAGATTGAGCATCTCGGCATTGATGCTCTTGCCAACATCCTTCTCAAGCCCGTCAACCTGGGACTTGAGGTTGCCTACCTCGATCGCAGCCCGGGCATACAGGTCAACCAATACCGCTTCCCTACAGTTAACGAGACCAACAACCAGGACATTGCCAACCTAGGTCCCATCATCTACCTCCTCTACCGGCCCGACCATTACGACATTCTGTATCGATCCCCGGTTCCTGTTCCTGCCACGCCCATCTCGATGCAGGTGAATCGCGTCAGCGGCTTTTCCCACAATACCGACATCACGACTAGTCAATCGGATCTCGGCCAATACTCGACCATGAACTTTGATGCTCTAGCAACGATTCCAGGATTCAACTCTAGTCCCGCAATGGGAGGGCTAGAGTCTCTCGCGCCGCCTCCGTCAACCAGCTCGGCCTCCGAAGCCTTCTCACCCGTGCAACAGAGTCCGTGGATGCCGTCGTTCCCAGAAGCATTGCCAACCTCGACACCTCAAGCAGTGCCGCCGCAGCCACCTCCCATCATGGCATCTCCTCAGCCTCCAACGCCGCCCGCTTCATTGTCTGGCAGCTCAGCAATGGGCCCCAGTCCCCCAATGGTAGCAACCTCTGGGCTGGGTCCCCAGACTTCCCTCATGCCACCACCGATGCGCGAAGCTCCAGGCTATCATATCCGATTTAGTCCAGTTCAGCTCGAATATGAAGAGAGCAAAAACAACTTCCCTGAACCGACATTCCAGGTTACTACTAATACCTTCAAGAATAGCGTGTGGAATCGAGCTCACTATGGAAATCCTGACTTTCACCCAGAAGAGTGGAGTCCCGATGACGAGCACACAGACGGTAGAGTTGGAGGCAAGCGCAAGTCCAAGAAGGAATCGTCCTAGCGCGAGGACACAGGCTGCGGCATGAAACATGGCGCAAGTAAACATGGAAGGGCAAGGCAGCGCCGGTTTTACCAGAAATCGACGCCACGCAGGAACACGATTCACGACAATAGGCTGATGAGAGAGGAATGGTTGGGCCACAGTTCCACTGGACCGGTTGGCCAATTTGACTTGCAGATCGTCCGAGGAAGCAGAAACGAGAAGATGGGGAGGCACCTTTGTAATACCCCCAGGAGTTTGGAGGGGCTGGAGAAACTGGATCATTCTCGGGGCGGTTGGGCAGGTTAGCGATGCTTAGCGGAAAATCTTTGTTTTTCTTTCTGCATTGGTCAACGGACCGGGCAAGACGGGAGGCAGCGAGTTCCTTTTGTATGCATGCTCCTCGTGTTGACAGAGGATGGAGGAACGATGGAACGTATGGGTGCTCGTCTTTGACGGGGTTGGACTTTCTAATGGAATGCCACGCAGTGTCAGGACGAATATGCAAGAGGGGATTTCGAGGAAATGGGGTTGACGGGGTTATTACTGGGAACTTGGAATCAATGGGTTGGATTTGCATTTGGGTACGGGATGGGCGGTGGTTGTGGGCTCTTGTGAGCCAGGTTTTGAACGCGCGCAAGACAGAAAAGGGCATTCATTCGAAGGGAAGCCAATGTCTGGCAACAGTTTAGGACTTTGATCCTATGGGTCGGTATTTGTGCAAGCAGTTTTGACACGTACACCTATTGAGTACACCTGTTGAGTACTCTAGCTTCGGTTGAGGCCTCACTCCTTGACCTTGAACTTGTTGGCCTACTCGGCTGTCTCATAGCATCGGCGTTTTCCTTTATCACTTCACTTCACATTTTTCACTTAGGTTTTTTAGTGTGAATTAACATGAATACTTGGTCTTACTTGAGTATGTGTATATATCCTTAACGCGTCGTAGATGTCTTTTCGTGGTGATGATGACGTCTCGGTGGAGGATGTGTTGGTACGGGGCTTACTCGGGTGACACATAAGCCATGCATGTCTTGGTCTGAGCCAGAGTCCCGGGTATAGATCGTGTCTAAAATGAGCAGTCGTTCTTCCAGATGCACGCGGCTACAAGTGGAAGCATGGTGTAAGAAGAGTGGCGATCCAGATGAGCGGGAACATTCTGGTGTGTTGGGAGGCACTTGGGCTGTGTCATGTTAGCAGGGGAGTAGGAGGTTGAAGAAAGAGATGTGTTTGTTGGGAGGATGTATTTGGTATGCGACACGTATGATGAGAATACCGTGTCCTGCGTGTAGATGCACGAACGACATGGAGAGGCATGTCGTTGAGTTTGGTGCAGGGCATGGCATGGCGCAACTGCAGTCTATGGCGAAGAGAGTAGTTCCGCCCAGCCCCAATGTGAGACGGTTTCCAAGGCGGCGTATGCTATAAATCAAGGTTTTTCTACGCACGACTCTTGGAGTTTACATGCGTAGCATTCATAAAGCGGAGTTTCCTCAGGCCGTATCATCCACGTGATTTTAACTTTTGACTGCAAGTAGGTAGGTTACGATTGGTTCACTCTCGTGTCCAGCGTAAATATATTCTACCTCTTCCGTCGCCCTTATAACCTGTTCATTGTGAGGACTATTGTGGAAGACACGTTGCGATGGCCGAGCAGTCTCAGCTGGGTTCAAGCCCGGTAGGGCGTCATGAGTCAACATATGGCATGTGTGGTGAGACAAGAGTGAAGTAATGAGGTTGCAAACCTAGGCCTTTGACCTGCAGTGGTACAAGGATTGTGGAGCGACTGTGTTATAAATACAACAAGCAGGAAACCGTCATGGCAAGATAAGATGCAGAGCAAACCCAAGCGAGCCAATGACCACTGGTCGCATCGTGGAGAGAGCATGTTGGTTATGCAGTAATGAAGCTGACGAGTTGATGCCCTGAGGCGCAGTCTGGACGAAAGTCGCGTCTTGATTGAGGCGCATGTGTAGAAGGGTCTGCGGAGTCAAGCCTTTGAAGACATCTCGTCTCAATTGTAAGCTTGACAAATCAATGGCTCAGTGGTGCTACGGCACATAAACTGACTGGTCAATCGAGCCGTGCCGCCGCCCCGCGCCGTGCCGCGCTTTGATCATATTTATTAATAACGTAGTAGATGTTGGTGATGGCCAAAGTTTGTTTAGAGCAAATGCGTGATCATTGTCACCCGAGGCTTTGATGTGCGTTGATGTGCACGGATGTACGTCAGGGTCTGAGTCAAAGATTCGCGCAGTTGCCATGTCACGCCATGCCCGTCAATTCCACGCTGGAGAAAACCTTTCCTGACCAGTGCTCCAAAGCTTCAGGTAACGCGAGGTCCACCATCGGGTCTAGAACCCCTCTAAGCCCTGAATACAACCGGGGGGCCACGCTTCGACGAGGATTTGTGAGAGCCAAGGTCCCACTGAGCGGAACTCGGAGCAGGGTCCGGCATGGTTTTGACAGCGCCAACGACCAGTGAGAGGCTGATTCTGGCGACGATGGATTTCGTCTCCGAATTGATCAAGGCGGCATTCCGGGATCGCGAGGGCGCTTCCGTGCGTGGATATCACCGGTATTCAATATCGCAGGTGGGCCTAAATGGGTTACATCCGGCGACCGGATGAAGATGAGCAGAGCCAGTAGGAATCAAGGTCATGCATGTGAACGAGGAAGCAAAGAAAGTGTCAATGTTTTAGGCGCGACATGTCAACTACCGGACCATCCTGGACCTGGAGAGTGATAGGGCGAGCAAATGAGCTTGGTGTTGAGGATCTGCTGTTGGTCGCAATTTGAGCTGGGGCTAGCCCGGCCTGGTCCTAGCTTAGAGCGGGCGTTGCTAAGGTCTAGACGAGTCTAGAGAATATTTGACAATGCAGAATTTTATTGGAGATGGAAATGATTGAATAGGTTCCTACCTTATTTAGGTAGCAGTCGCTCATCAAGCCAAGATTGGCACCGCGGGATGACGCAGCCCAAGATGCACCAAACCAGGGCAGGTGCGGCTCATGGGGTTGTGACAGACTTCCGTAAGCACCCTGTCAATTCCACCTGCCTTTTACGACGGCAATTTGAAGATGCATTGCATCAAAGGCAGGATGGAGGGAGGTCAATGATCTCAATTGGAGCTGGAGGTCTGCGCCTGTGTGAGATGGCTCGCAGTAGCACCAACCAACATGGGCGCCAGGGCATTGTGACGTTGGGCCGTCGCCGCATTGGGGAGTCCGCACTCGCATCTCGGAGACTATGGAACCGGCCGGCTTGCGTCGCCAACTTATTAACGCTAGGACCCGGAGGAGAAGAAAAGTGGCCCTGTCAAAGTGTCCGCGCTGCGGCTTGCGGCGACGGCGAGCGCGATGGCGGAGGCGCACGGGAGCTGTAATATCCATCCATGCTTTGCTGTGCAGTAAAGATTGGGACGGCAGGGACAACCAACACCTCGTGAGCAGAAGCACTGGGTACCTACCTAGGTAGGACCCTGCCATCCTTGACCTTACAACCTCCACCACTCCTTCCTCCACTTTCCAGCTTCCCGCTTCCGCTTCCGCTTCCCGCTTCCCGCTCCCGCTTTCCATTTCCAGTTGTTGTTCTCTCTCCCCGTCTTGCTTCTTGTCTTCTCTTTTCTCCTCCTCCTCCTTTTCTTCCTCATGACCATGGATGTTCGCCCACTATTAATCCCCTACGATCCCTCGCAAGCTCCGAACTGCTCCTGCTCCTGCTAGCAATCCACCACTTCATTGCGACTCTGATGACGAGTACGACGCTCCCCGACTCCGGCTATATCCAGTACATACAGCTCCTCCTTCAAACCGCGACTCCGACTTTGCACTCCCACGTCACCTCGAGGCCACTCGCAAACCCATCGCGTGCCTAGTTCGTTGCCCTTGCCGATCACCTCGACCTAGACTCTCGACCATGGCCGGCTTTGGTCCAAAACATCCCCACACGACAGCGCCATCCGCGGCTCCCACAAATGATCTACCAAAGACCATCGACAACTGGCCCGAGATCGACCGACTACGGATAGACGACGACGTGAGCCCCGCCGAAGATGATGCCGACTTTAGCGACACCAGCTCCAACTACTCGACTATTTCTGAAGATTCGCTCCCCCTGATCCGCGCATACGGCCACACCTACCATGGCTCCGGCCACGTCTTGACCCCCAACGACGCCTCCGAGGCGCATCGCATGGCCCTGCAGCATGAGCTGTTCCAACTATGCCTCGACGGTAGCCTCGTCGATGCCAAGTTGCCTCTCGATCAACATACTCCCGAAAAGCCGTTTCAGATCCTCGAAGTCGGCGCCGGCAGCGGCTTGTGGGCTTGCGACATGGCGCACCGTTATCCACAGGTTGATATCTTGGGCATAGACCTGAGCAGTGCCCTATTGCCCAAAGATGTCCCCCCCAACGTCACTTTTGAGATTGCCGACGCCACAGATCCATGGCCCTCACGTACATACGACTTCATTCATATGAGGAATCTTGTCGGTGGTGGTGTTCGCGATTGGTGTGCTTTGCTGGCCTCAGCTTTCGCACACCTCAAGCCTGGAGGCCAGCTGGAATTCACCGAGCTCCGTCCGCGGTTCTTCGATGTTGAGCCAGAAGAAGCCGATCTTCCCAATCTCACAGCTGGCGAGAAGCCCGAGATTGGCGCCGCTTGCCTCGAGTACGAGAGGGCGTTCCATGGAACCTGCGTCGAGACGGGAGTAGACTTTGATCCCGTGCCTAAAGTGCCCGGATGGTTGTCGAGTTTGGGGGCCGAGTTTGTTCGGGAGCGTGTAGATTGGTTGCCCGTCAAGAGCTGGGGCACAGATCCGATTTTTCAAAAGAAGGGCGAGGTGTTGGGGAAGATGATTAACACAAGTACGTGTGACAACACGTAGAACATTAAATCTTACTGATCTTAGATACAGGTCTCGAAAACTGGACGCTGATGCTGTTTGGCAAGTGTGGATGGGAAGAGAAGGACACGAGAGCTTTGCTCGACCGTGTGAAGATGGAAGTCCAAGATCCCATGCTGCGCAGTAATATCAAGGTGTAAGTTCGGTTTCGCTCGAGACTGAGAACCATTGTTGACTTTTTTATCAGGTCCTTTGTTACTGCTCGTAAGCCTTGTATCGATGCCAACGACAATTAATTTGGGAGGATATACGCATTCGCAGCGGAGTTTTTGGGAGGCGGCGTTGAGGCATTGTGCCATTGTTCCTCAGGGCGGTCCATCTGGGCAAAGAGGAGACGGGTGGTGCAAACTCGGCGATTTCAGCGCCGACTGCATTGTCCTGGGCACGAAGCATTGCGGATATCCTTTGGAGACTATCTTTGGTGGTATTTATTTTACTGCATATGGTCGCGGCCTTGGTATATATGGATGGGTACGAGTGTAGGAATAGGAATGGGAATGAACTTGTAGGCAGCATGGGGAAGGGATTTGGTGATATACCTAAGGAGAGGGAACTGTATGAATAGATACCAATGGAGCCTTGGATCTGTACATGGGCAAGAGGGTCATTGGAACAACACGAGGTCGCAGGATGACTCGTTCAAATCCAAGAAACAAACTTGAATCACTTTGAAGTCCTAGTGGAAGACAACAGATCGTCATGGTGAAGTGCAAAAGGCCTGGGCGGCCTCGGACGCTTCGTTTCATTCCACGCAGACCTCATGCTACATGGATGCCCACAAGTACGCCCCTTGTACCCGTACATGTCCCTACAAATAACAAGAACTCCTTGCACCTTCTAGACTAGACTGTTTCGATGTATCGCTTCATCTCCCTGGAACCATGTTAGCCGAGGTTACTGGAACCGTGTCAGGAGACGCGGAACTTACCAATCGGTTACGGCTTCGTCAAACAGGTGAATCTCATGCTCCCTGGTGCCGCCAAAGTGCTCCACAAAGTCGTCCCCAAACACCTCTCGCGCAATGCTCCCCTTGGCCATGAATCGCTCCGTCGCCTCCCTCAGACTCTTGGCCAGCCTCTCGCCCTTGTCCGCCTCGCCGCCGACGTCCTGGCCCATGGCGAGCGGCGGAGTGGGGATCTCAAGCTTCTTCTCGACGCCGCGCCAGCCGCAGCCGAGGATGGCGGCGAGGACAAAGTGCGGGTTTGTGTCTGCGCCGGGGACGCGGACCTCGAAGCGCGTGGCAGATGGCTTCGACACGGGAGGTGTGATGAGGCGGATGGAGGCGGCGCGGTGCTCGAGACCCCACGAGACGGTGACGGGAGCCCAGAAGTTCTCGACGAGGCGCTTGTACGAGTTGATTGTTGGGGCGAGGAGGGGCATGATGTCTGGGAGGCCGACCAGGAGACCCGCGAGAAAGTGGCGGCCGAGGTCGGACAGGCCGGCAACGTCCCTCCACTTGGGGTTGTCGTCGATGGAGTCGCGGGCGAAGAGGTTTTTGCCGTCCTTGTCGACGATGGAGACGTGCATGTGGCCGCTGTTCCCGGGAAGACCCTGCTTCGGCTTGGCCATGAAGCACGGGGTGATGCCGTACTTTGTGCTGACGCTCTTGACCACGTATTTGAAGAGGGCTGCGCGGTCAGCCATCTGGGCGATCTCGCCGAACTCGAGGGCGGCTTCGAATACGCCGGGGCCGGACTCGGTGTGCCAGCCTTCAATGTCGCAGGAGAACTGACTACAGGTGTTGAAGACATCGTAGTAGTACTCCTGATTGTGGACGGGGCGGGTGAGGGAGTAGCCGAACATGCCCTCTGTCAGAGAGGGGAGCTGGTGGGGAGGGTTCACTTGGAGATAGGCGGCGGGGGACGATGTCAAGGGATCGGGGGTCTTGAATTGATAGAACTCATACTCGGCTGAGAGGTGTTAGCTAAGGAGGCTCCATGGGTGTATGATTGGAGACGAACCGCCAGCCATTGCACCGTAGCCGTGGCTCTTGAGCTTGTCGAGCTGCGTCTTGATCAACCCGCGAGGACAGGCGCAGATAGGCTTCTTGGTGCTAGGATCGAGGAAGTCAACCAGGAAAATAGGTACATTGTCCTCCCAGGGAATGCGGCGGAACGTGGAGAGGTCCGGTATGGCAAGCAGATCGTGGTAGCCGTTTTCCGCATTGGAGATCTTGAGCTCGCGGATATAGGTCTGGTCGTGCATGTCCCAGCCAAAGATGACGGAGCAGAAGCCGAAGCCAGCAGAGGCGATGGAGAGGAACTTCTTCTTTGAGACGAGCTTGCCGCGGAGGATGCCGTCGACGTCGACGCCGGCGAGCTTGACCATTGCATCGCGCTCGAGGAGCTGGGGCAGGGAGTCGGCGGTGATGGACTCGGGGGAAGGGTGTGAAGCCATTGTGGTTGGGTGAGTGAGCTGTTGAAGCTCTGAAGTGTCAGAGGGAGAGACAGAGAATGAAGCACAGTATATGAGGCGCGGAACAGTAGCAAGGAGGAATGTACAAGTTGGAAGCCGAGGTCGTGGGAACTTAGTCTAAAAGATGGGAAATCTCGGTGCCGTAGTCACGGAGCCGTGAAGCTGAAGCTCAAGCCGTGGGAGTCGTGGAGATGCGCGCGCTTGAGGTGGATGTGGAGAACAAGCAAGAGCAGCAGTTGAGGGTATTAATTCGCGATCCAAGAAAAGCCAGGGGGGAGGGAGAAGATGTGAGACCGCGGAACGATCAAGGTAGACAGAGGCGGAGGAGAGGAGGCAGGAGGATGAGCGCGGCTACGATAAGAATGCTACACCCCGCGATAAGGCTTCAGTGACGTAGTACGCTTCAAGAAACGGGAGTGGGGGATCGGTGCGCGTGCCGCCCTACTGTAGGTGGGCAGCCTAAGGAGAGGCGACATAAAGATTAGCGAAGTCTCGGCCTAAAACCTGTGGTAATATGAAGTTCAATTTTGACTACTCTCCTCTGAGTTTGGCGTGGAGGCTGGGTAAGGTGTCAGCCGAGGCTTGTTGTCGTCACGACTGGACAAGAAACAGGGCCACGGACAACCAGAACAGATTCAATGGCACTGGAAATGGAAACAAAAGCTTGGTTGGGGGTAAGCTGGTAGACAACTGTATTTTCTCGTCGAGAGAGGATGGACACAGACAACAATACCCTCACGTGCATCATCACCAACGGTCAGATCCAAAACAGCCTCACCATGTTGCCGCGCTAGATAGGGAACCATCTCAAGGCTGTCATCACCCCGCATCTTGCACTTCCAAGCTTGGACCGACACGGGGTAGCTCCAGGCTGTGATGCATTGCCCTATCGAGCATCCTGAACGGCCTGCCATTGGATTTGCCTTCTCAAAGAGGCAATTGCTACAATCAACCGACCTTGGTGTTCCCGAGATATGGAAAATGCAATATTCCTGGAAGCAACGTGTAACCGCGCTCTCACTGTGTGCTACTGACAATAGAGAACTGCCGGTGGCTGATTGGCCGCCATCTCGATTTCCATCTCGTGTGACCACTGCCGACATCGCTAGTGGCAAGGATGCTGCATGAGATCTGACGTCCACTGATGGACCCTGAATCTCACGGCACCCGAATCCGTCGGGGACAAAAAGCACGGGAATGGCCATGCCATACTCTGTACCTCGTCTAAGGCTGCATAAGTTTAGGAGGAGAAGATATTATCACTATTAGCCCTGTGATAGCAGCTCTCTTCATAAACGTGTGTATCTTTACTACAAGTTGGGTCTTCCCTTCTTGAGCTTATATGGCATCACAGGAGCTATAGCATGAATAGCGACTCCCGTGTTTTTTGCCCCCCATCAAGATCCCTAAGCTCCATGAAGCTCGAGATCCCGAGCCGAAGACCGCCACATGCACTAACTGATAAGCTCCCGCCTTCACGACTCGTTGGAATCCATACAGTACGAAGCACTACTGTATGTTTAATAATAGCCGCGGTGGCAGCAGCCAACTGGAGGCCATGTCCATCTCCACGAGGGGCAGCTTGGACCTCTCCAGCCGCGTCCCGCTGCCGCCGTTGTCGGAACCCTCACCACCGACAGAAGAAACGACGAGGCCACCCTGTGCGTTTCCTTGACTCATCAGAGAGTCTCCAGCACATATCAGACGGCGGGCTCCTCCTCCCTTTTTTGCCGCCCTTCTCTCTCTGCTCCCAACGTGACCGGCCTTATCGGAGCTTCTTTGATAAGACCCCTCCACCGCCGCATTCCTGTCTGCCGCTTCCGTCAGTTGCCGCTCCTGTATCACCAACCGCTTTTCTTTACCTTGATAAACCCGATACCCGCCTCTTCTTTCTCGCCTCCTTCACTCCCAGCTCCCAGCTTTCACTCTTCACACCCACAATGACCGTCATCACAGACTCTCAGCAGCCCCGCGGCCGTCTTGCCGGCAAGAACGCCCTCATCACTGGCGCTGCCGGGTAAGCTTATGATGCTCAATGGCATGATACGTTCCACAGCTGATCATCTTTAGTGGCATTGGTCTCGAGACGTCCATCCTCTTCGCCAAGGAGGGTGCCTCGGTTCTCATGTCCGACATCTCCCAGCCCGCCCTCGAGAAGGCCGCCGCCAAGGTCAAGCAGCTCGTCCCCAACGCCCCTCGCGTTGAGATCCTCGTAAGCCTTCTTGGCCCGTCTCTCACCATCGACCACGCTGCTGATTGCTGTTAGAAATGCGACGTCTCCAAAGAAGCCGAGGTCCAGGCCATGGTTGAGTCCCTCGACTCGTGGGGCGGCCTCGACGTCATGTTCAACAACGCCGGCATCATGCACGCCCAGGACGACGACGCCGTCAACACCCCCGAGAGCATCTGGGACCTCACCCACAACATCAACGTCAAGGGCGTCTGGTTCGGCTGCAAGCACGCCGTCCTCTCCCTGCGCCGCCACCAAAAGACCAAGGCCTCCATCATCAACACCGCCTCCGTCGTCGCCCTCGTCGGCGCTGCTACTCCCCAGCTCGCATACACCGCCAGCAAGGGCGCTGTCCTGGCCCTCACTCGTGAGCTTGCCATGGTCCACGCCCGCGAGGGCTTCCGCTTCAACAATCTGTGCCCTGCGCCCCTCAACACCCCGCTGCTGCAGGATTGGCTTGGTGATGATCAGCCGAAGCGCCAGAGGCGGGAGGTGCACTTCCCCATGGGACGGTTCGGCGAGGCAATTGAGCAGGCGCATGCGGTTGTCTTTTTGGCTAGTGACGAATCCAGCTTTGTCAACGGCCATGACTTTGCGGTTGATGGCGGCATGACTAAGGCGTATGTCACTGCTGAGGGCCCGGCGCATCCTCCTCCCCAGAACAATGCCACTAAGGACTCCCTGTGAGGGCTGAGGCATTGGAGGTTGTGGTGGTCGAATTGACGCAAGACTGAGACGGTTTCAAGATTGAAGGCATGTCTCAGTTAATGAATAGCATGAGACTGATTGTAATGATGATTGAGCGCGCGCCATGTCACGAATAAAGTGCTTGTATCGAAGGGCGTCGATTCACGGATGCATTGACGACCACCGGCTACTCATAAATGTCGAGTCTCATTCACATAGTAGTAGGTGAAATATACAAACAAGTATCCAAACTCCGACCCATGCTTTTCCATCTCTTCCCCCATCCTATACAACCCATTGAACTGTTCCCTCTAATGGAACTGTCCCTCCGTGTTACCGTCGCCCATACTCTTGCTGCTCGAGCTCCCGCTCTGGATCGCACCTAGAATGCCATCAATGTAGCTCGCGCCACTCCACTTCTGGTGCGTCAAGACATCGCACTTGAGATCCTTCTCCCGGCGTTGCACCAAGTCAACGTACGCCTTCATGCCCTCCGTCTTGAACTCGCGTGACAGCTCCGTCGTGATGGTCGCGTTGGAGTGCAGGCCCGCAAGCGAGATGAGCTGCAGGACGAAGCCCTCACGCGCAATGTCCCAGATGAACGACTTGAGCGTCTCGTCGGTGAAGCCGTGGGCCATCCAGTTGAATGAGGGGGAGAGGTTGTACACGAGGCCCTTGCCTGGGTAGACGGCGCGGACGGCGCGGCCGAGCTTGGAGGCTACCTCAACGTTGGGGTCGCCCGTCTCGACCCAGAGGAGGTCGGCGTAGGGGCCAAAGGCGAGAGCGCGCTTGGTGGCAGCATCCATGCCGGCGCGGTAGTGGTAGAAGCCCTCGCGGGTGCGGGGGACGTCCCAGCTGAAGTAGACGGGCTCCTTGGTGTACTTGTTGGCAAGGTGCCGGCGGCGCGAAATGCCCATGTCGCGGTCTTTGGCTGTCTCAGCGAGGTACTCGTCGATTTGAGCCTGCGCGGCACCCTCCTTCTGCATGTGCGCGACAGCGGCCTCGTCAAAGCTGACGAGCTTGGTGCTCTTAACCCACTGCGCCTCGAAAGCGTCGATCTCGGCGCCGACAGCACCCTTGGCCTCCATGGCCTGGAGGGTCTCGGCGAGGGGTTCGATTGAGGGGTCTGCGACGCCAAGGATGAACTCGTGGTCGCGCACATCAATGGCCGAGGAGATGAGCTTGCCGGACTCGGAGTCGGTTCGGGCAATGACGAGGTTCTCGCAGCCCATGACGTCCCACTGGAAGCGCGCGGCGACGAGGCGGTTGATGTGCTCGCCGATGGGGACGAGCACCTTGCCGGCGAGATGCCCGCACTTCTTACCGCCGTGGAGCTGGTCCTCGAAGTGGACGGCCGCGGCGCCGTGCTCGGCAAACAGCTTGGCAAGCTTGAGGACGGCCGAGAGACCGCCGTGGCCGGTGTCGCCGTCGGCTACGATAGGGCGCAGGTAGTCGATGTATGGGGTCTTTGCGCGCTCCTCGGGGCTCATCTTGCGGCGGAGATCCCACTGCTTGCGGTCGTGCATGTTTTGGGCCTTGGCCAGGCGCTGGACCTGGTTGGGGACGGTGTTGTAGGGGTAGTCGCCAAAATCGGGGGAGACTTCGTTGGTCGAAGTGAGGAGGGAGGAACAGGCCCAGCCTGAGATGTAGAGAACTTCCTGGTGAGGAGCCTGTTGGGTCATCTGGACGGGATCAATGGCGCCCACTGTAATGTGTTAGTCTGGGTATATCGGTTATATCGGAAAATGCGCCTGGACGTACTGGTGTGAATAGGCTCGCCCTTGGCCTCGCGCTCTCGGATGAGATTGAAGAGCTTCTGAGCCATGACGGAGCTTGGGTATTGGACCTTCTGGGTTCCGCGCTTGGAGGCGACATCTTCGGCGCTGTAAGGACGCTTGATGCCCTCGTATCGAGGTAAAGACCACCATGCCTCAATCTCCCGGACGGTAGCCTCATAGAGGCGATCCTCAGCCTCGCCAGGCTTTTGCGACTCGGGAAGAAGCTGGAAGGCGTCGGCGGGCTGAGTCGCGTGGGTGCTGAGGGCGGACATGCTGGCGACGGAGGATGTGGACAGGGCGCGCACGGCGAGGAAGGGTGAGGGGCCTCGGGGCTTGGAGGCAACAGAGAGCAATCGCCGGGGAGCCCGAGTAGATATTCTGCGCATCATTTTGGAGAGCCTTTGCTTCCGGAATTCGACAGCATTTGCCGAAAAATAGGGAAGAATAGAGGGAGAATTCGGCGGTGGAGGAGGAGAAGATAGAAGTTGAGAGGTTAAGGTGGGCGGCTTAGCGATGAAGCTCGGCTGATGAATAATAAAGTCAAGGTACGCACACGGGCACACTTATGCGGTCCGTGATAGTTCCCAAGCTCCCAAGCAACAACACCATGAATGCGATAGCGCACCCTAATACCTCTCGAATAGGCCACCTGATTCATCATTTCTAGGTAATTATTGAAATTAAATTGTAGACATGCGGGCTTTCTGCGATAACAGACGCGGCGTGTATACATAGTTGGCTCCCTTCACTCTAGATTGCACATACAAAGCCATGATGGGTGAATAAATAAAGCAATACTTGCCATATCTCGATGACCGACGGTCACCGAAGACGAGCTCCGCAACCGAGAAAGAGGTACTTTTCTCTAAATCACCCAGAATTGTATGTTACGTACGAGTGCCAGAAAAAACTCGGTTGGGTTCGCGCTCGTTCGGTAACGTAGTTGACCCTAAACTGGATGCTATCATGTGGATGTCAGCAGAGCCTTGGTTAAGGGTAAACCATTGCCGAAGGAATTGGCCAATGACGGAGCTACGGCGGCCCAAGGTCAAGACGGTGATTGGCCTGAGACTCCGTGGATG
Organism: Fusarium cyanostomum; assembly: GCA_014824385.1. Classification (NCBI taxonomy): domain Eukaryota; kingdom Fungi; phylum Ascomycota; class Sordariomycetes; order Hypocreales; family Nectriaceae; genus Fusarium; species Fusarium cyanostomum. The sequence goes on from JABCKW010000655.1 coordinate 16,267, forward strand.
CTTGAGCCGTGGCATTCAGCGCCCGGTTCGTGGCGGTTTTCCTCGGTTGTCGACGCAGGGAATACCCGTGGATAATGAGTGCCAATGGCTGGTTTGGCTGTCTGTCGTCCGGGTGAAACAGTGTATAGATAATTTGTTTGCGGAGAAGGCCCTTTGTGTATACCTTTTCTCTTGATAGTCGACCTAATTATAATTATTTAACTCTTTTCCTTTATTCGCTTCATCCTCAAATCGTCTCATTGTTCCCCGGCCTGCAAGTCCTTTCTCCGCACCCATGACGCGCCTGCAAAAAGCACAGACTGAGCTGATCCAACCCCGCATGATCAAATGGAACCAGCTTGGGGGTAAAAAAGAAACGGACATGACCATACATGCCATAACATCTCTGGCTTCATTGATTACCTAGGTAGAATTGACCTAAGTAGTATAATAGGACCACACTTAATTATATTATACTTTTGTAAATAATCTAGGCCTCACGATAGTAGTCGAATCGAGGAGTTACGGCCAAAACGTCATCGTGCTATTCGTGGGCTATTCCTGTATTTTTGTCCCCCAGGGCAGGGCCAGGAGCTGCGGTTCGTTCCCCCGCTATCCCGGCTCTTTACCCCAGACTGCTCGGACCCCCACTTGCCCACCTGTTGCCGCTTCCTCTCGTTTATAGCAGGGAAGCCGCGGCCCAAGTCGCATACCTACTTCACCTCCCTCCTCGTCTTTTCCCTCAACTCCAGTTCATTCTCGCCAATTCCCCTTCCCCCCCACACTCATCACAATGGCCCTCAACTTGACAACTTCTCGCCGGGCTTTGGGCTCGCTCAAGGTATGTCTTACACTCGGACTTGCATGTGATTAATTGGACGCTGGACTTACACCACGCCCCCAAACAGCCCCTCACCCGTGCCGCCCTCGCCGGCGCCCGCGGCTATGCTACTGCTGAGCCCGACCTCAAGACCACCCTCCGTGAGGCCATTCCCGCCAAGCGAGAGCTCCTCAAGAAGGTCAAGGCCCATGCCAACAAGACCCTCGGCGAGGTCAAGGTCGAAAACACCCTCGGCGGCATGCGCGGCCTCAAGGCCATGGTCTGGGAGGGTTCCGTCCTCGACGCCAATGAGGGCATTCGCTTCCACGGCCGCACCATCAAGGACTGCCAGAAGGAGCTCCCCAAGGGCAAGACTGGCACCGAGATGCTCCCCGAGGCCATGTTCTGGCTGCTGCTCACCGGCCAGGTCCCCTCAGTCAAGCAGATCCGCGTCTTCTCCCGCGAGCTCGCCGAGAAGGCCCAGATTCCCGACTTCATCTCCAAGATGCTCGACAACTTCCCCAAGGACCTCCACCCCATGACCCAGTTCGCCATGGCTGTTTCTGCCCTCAACTACGAGTCCAAGTTCGCCAAGGCCTACGAGGACGGTCTCAACAAGGCCGACTACTGGGAGCCAACTTTCGATGACTGCATCTCCCTTCTGGCCAAGCTGCCTACCATTGCTGCCAAGATCTACCAGAACTCCTACCGCGGCGGTGGTGCTCTGCCCGCTGAGGTCGATCTTGAGCAGGATTGGTCTTACAACTTCGCCGCCATGCTCGGCAAGGGCGGCAAGGAGAACGAGAACTTCCATGATCTCCTTCGTCTCTACCTCGCTCTTCACGGCGACCACGAGGGTGGCAACGTCTCTGCCCACGCCACTCACTTGGTTGGCAGCGCCCTCTCGGACCCCTTCCTGTCCTACAGTGCCGGCCTCCAAGGTCTTGCTGGTCCCCTCCATGGGTAAGTTCCAAGCCTCTGCCTCACTCAACACGGTGCTAACTTTATAATAGTCTCGCCGCTCAGGAGGTGCTCCGATGGATCCTCCAGATGAAGGAGGCCATTCCTTCCGGCTACACTGAGCAGGATGTAAAGGACTACCTCTGGTCCACTCTCAACTCAGGCCGTGTCGTCCCCGGCTACGGCCACGCCGTCCTCCGAAAGCCCGATCCTCGATTCGAAGCTCTCATGGATTACGCTGCCGCTCGTCCCGAGATTGCCAACGACCCCGTCTTCCAGCTGGTCCAGAAGAACAGCCAGATCGCTCCCGAGGTGCTCAAGAAGCATGGCAAGACCAAGAACCCCTACCCCAACGTCGACAGTAGCTCTGGTGTCCTGTTCCACCACTACGGCTTCCACGAGACCCTCTACTACACCGCCACCTTTGGTGTGTCGCGTGGTCTGGGCCCTCTTGCCCAGCTGGTCTGGGACCGAGCTTTGGGTCTGCCCATTGAGCGACCCAAGAGCATCAACCTTGCGGGTATCCTCAAGCAGGTTGAGGGCCAGTAAATTGGTCAGAGATACCCAAACGAAAAGTTGGATAAAAAGTTGGACGTAAAGCGATTGGAATTCTAGGAGGGCATGTCTAAAAGTGTATATAACGGTTCGCAAGGGACCAAGGTAGCTAGCTCATGATGGTTCGCGCTCAATTATTCTGATGATTGACATATGCTTCAGCGTATTCATCGGCTGTGTTATTGATGTGAATGAGTCGCTGCCCCGTCTATTCATCTTGTCCACGCCAGTTCTAGTGCTGTGCGAATTACGCCCAGATCTTACCCTCATAACTCTTTTTCCGAAACATTAAAGTATAAGTCATCCCTCAAAGTTGGCCCATTCACAAGGTGCTCATATGGGAACGGACTCTTCCACCCGTGCGGTGATATCCCCTCCGGATATATCACGCGATCAACTCCTCAGGCGTCTAGATAACCCACATGTTCATGACCTGCGCGCCCAATTCCTTCTTCGCATACTCCTCCGCCCGTTGGAGAACTGGCGTCCGATTCCCGCAGCTGCAGGAGAGGCGTCATGGCGAAGAGGCCAAAGTACGCGCGCTCGCCATGCGGTGGCCGATCTCGCAGCAGACGACAAGCTTAAGGTCGCGATCGGCGTCTAAGTCGGACTCGGGTGTGGAAGTGCCGGTTGCGGGAGGAAAGAAGAGTAGGCAAGGAGAACAACGCCGGCTTGGTCGGAGGTCGGCTTCGGTAGTCCAGCCGGCGCGGGGCCGCAGTAGGCGGAGCGGATGAGGAGGAGCGGGGGGATGTCGGCGGGGGTTGCGGGGCGGAATGTGAGGGACATATCAGTGAAGTCGAGAGTGAGTGAAATTTGAGGGTGAAGAGGGATTGAGAG
>JABCKW010000656.1:0-16906 GCA_014824385.1 Fusarium cyanostomum
GGGTAAGGCTACGCGCTGTGATTGGTGAGCAGGGGGGGGGGGCTCCTTCTTTCACGGGCTCCGAGTCCCCTCGCACGTCCCAACTTGGGGGACAAGGAAGGAACGAATCGCGACGACGTCGGTGAATCGCTTCTTTTTTGCTGGAGAGAGGAAGGAAGCAGTCGAAAACTGATCATGAAGATCGAGTTGCGCTCCTGCAAAGTGAACAGGTGTAGCGTTAACTTTCTCTCCCGTCGGCATGCGGTAAGCTGGCTTCAAGTTCGCCCTCGCGGCCCTTCCCCACGCGCGCCATCGACCGTTTGTTTATTCCTTGTAATTCAGGAAGGAAACAGTCTGGGGAGAAACAAACCAGCACTCCATTCAGAGCGCCCATGATTCGCGGTCGCAAAAGTCGCCATGGCTGGCGATCAAACACTAATTCGTTCTGTTATTATGAGAACCGTAGTGAGATTCTCACCCGTTTCAATAACAACCTGGCCAACTCTCACTCTGTATTCTGTGCCCGAATACCTCCTGAATGCGAGCCTGCATCGCTTCACTCATGGCATGTTCCTGATAGCCAGATATACATACCCGTCCGTTGGTGGTTGGTGTGAGGCCGTCTCCGGATTCAACCTTAACCAAATAATGGACACGTATGTAAGTTTTAATCCTCATATTTGCATGTCATTATTGCATATCATTTGTATAATGAACGACTTGACGCCATTCACCTCGCGCAAACGTGCCTGGTAAGTAACCACCCAAAGGGCAAAGAAGAATGATGTTGATAAGATATTACTAGTTAAATTTCAACTGAATATGCTCGATGTTGCTTCATGGCGGTTGCGCCCATGGAGAGATGCCATGTTAATGATCACTTTCTGATCTGATCTCATGCTATCCCCTATGACAATGCACAGCAACAACGAAGCCAACGCCGCGAAATAAACTCCAAGTCTATTCCATATGCTCTTCAAAGCATAATGCCCATTAGGCCGCGTAAAGAGTGTCGATCCTGCTCGGAGGGACACGTATGAGGAGGCTCAAAACCAAACGCCGCAAGCAATGCAAAGAATCGTGAATATTTAAACGTCACGGAATACCGCATATGAATCAACGGAGAAGAGCGTCACGCTCAGTTGGGAAGCCTCCTCGACGCGAGTGCCATTTCGCTAGCCGTTCGGAAAGCCGATAAGCCCCATGGCAAAGCATGCCCGCGGCGAACCCGACAGCGTCATTCCGGAAGGCCAGGATACCCGCAGTTGTCATGAGCATGACTGTCCATCTCTCGACACGCTCCTCATCCGAAAGGTCACGCTGTCGACGAAATTCCTGTCGTGCAGCCGACTGCCACAGATCAGAAGCCCCCTGGTTGAGGCTCTGACCAACCTTGGCCAGTTCAAGGCCGGCTGCTATAACCATGATGCCGAGGAGGCTCTTAGGGTAGTGCCGCAAAAGGTCCACGAGAGTCTCACCGAAAACAAGGCCCAGGGTCAACTTGAGAAGACCAAGCATGATGACGCTGGCGCCGCTGCGAGCTCCAAAGCGGTATTGGGCAGCCAATCCTCCAGCGCCATGGCAGACGGGCATGCTCCCAAACCAGGTGCTGGTCAGATTCATCAAGGCCACACTGACTCCGATAGAACCGACCGAGGGGGCGGGAAGATCAGGCAAAAGATCATGGGATAATGCGCTCACAGCGATGATGGAGTTGAGCGTCGTCAGGGGCAGCTGACCGATGGCCATCCACAAAGCAGGCGAATCGTCCACCCCGGCCCATCGCGGCATGACAAAGTGAGGATGCCATACATGGAACCACGGCAGGCTTTGGTGAGAGACAAGAACCTGGATGAAAGCCAATAGTAAGGCAAGCAGGAAAAAGAGCAAGGCATAGGGGAAGCGAGGAAGCTTCTGGGTACCGATGAGCGTGAGGAAAGCGACCAAGGCCCAAATGCGGTTGTCCAGAGCCGGATGAAGCCAATGTAGCGGTTGTAACAGCGACGAGCCAGCGCCGAGTATCAGCGAGAGGCCTGCTCCCAGTTGGATGCCCTTTACTACGGGGATGGGGACGACACGTACAACCCATCGCAAGAGGCCAGTGACGCTCATGATGAGCACGGCAGCGCCAACCCACTGTCCAGCAGCCGTGACAACGCCCATAGCAGAGCCATTTTGGATGGCTGCTGAGGCAATAGCCTAAGAAAATCACCAAAGATGGGTCAGCATGTGTTGATTTTATGAACCCGAGGGATCCAGGCTAGGCGACTTGGGGACAATGGGGAGAGCTATAGACATCACCGTCACTGACCTTCATGGGCTGAACGGGCAGAGGAATGCCATAAAACACGCCCGTAAGAATATTAAAGAGACCCGAAAAAACGAGGGTAGTCCCGAGATGGATGGACCCTTGGGCGGCGAGGGCGATCATGAGCGGCAGCAGAGTGCCTAGATCGCCAAGCGAACCCGAAATCTCGGCCCATGGCGCAGCGCGTATGGTTGCTAGGTTGTTGCGATTCAAGCGACGTAGGTCGCTAAGCCATGAAGGTGCCATGACTTGTTCGCTCAAAGCAAGCTCGCAGCCCGCTACGATAATAGCTTTAGAAACCAAGGGCGACGGGGAGGAGGGCAACCTTTCTGTGCTACCGTGCCAATCCAGCTGGCGTCGTTGGCGGTCGACTGCCTATCCGTCTGAAACGAACCTCGGCAGAAGTGCGCGGTTTTGATAAGTGTAGGTAGACACAAGAAGCAAAGCTAGCGGTTCAAAGAGAGAAGCGTTGGTGGATCGGGCACCAACGAGGACGACTCTATGACAAATGACGCGACACAAGTAGGCGCATCCGGGTTGCCTCTATACGCAAAACATTGGTGACAACAAAAGCTCGCGGATATCATGAAGGAATCATTAAAATAGAATAAAAAAGGAAAAAAGTCGGAATGCACAGTAATATATAATCAACCCAGTCCAGGGCCACGGGACTGCTCCTTGTTGATTCGCTTCGTGCCCTTGTATTGTCCTACGCACTCACGTGTGTAAGTCCAGCATCGCCGTCCTCCCCCACCAAAGTCGTGGTCATCTGCCAGCGTTGCGCTGTGCTGACCGATAATAATGTCTCTCAAAACCTCAAGTGATAGGCGGAGCCACAAGAAAGACTCAGCAAGAACCCCAGGAATACTCAAGCGCCTACATAGAAAACCAAGAAGCAGGTTCGCCGCCCCAGACTTGATGCCAAGGGCCAAGCCATACCTCAAAAACAACTGGATCAACTGGATCATTGATCAAATGCAGCTTGTGAAGAGCCATAGAGGTAGACCAACTACATACCAGCACTTCGAAAGGCTCTGGGCTCTGTAACCTACCTTAAGTTACAGCTCCCACAAAGATCTTGATTGGTTAACTTATTTGAGCCGGCGGAGTCGAAAGAGCGCCAACCTACGTGGAAACAAATAACTTAGCTTTGAGATCTGATTTAGAGAATATGCTGCACATGCGCAGCAAGCAGCAACGTGGAGATGTCCTTGGATAATTGAGGTCTTACGGGGAGCTTCATTGGCGAGTGCTCCCCAGCTTGGCTTTGACGCAGTGTCAGCCGGGCTTTCGTGACGACCTTGGTTCTGGAAGTCATTGGCGGCGGGACAACCCTTGATTGATCGGTCGCATTAACGTAGTAACTCCACGGTCGGGCAATGGCGATCGGAGGGCAATATCTTGTCTCGTACGAAGCGCGTGTTTTTCCCTGCTGTAAGTTGAGCCAGCCACCAAGCTGCGGCGCTGGCCGCTGAAGGATGAGGCTTGACGCCTACACACCCAATTATTCTGACGGGAAATGACGCTGAATCACGCTCAGGACTCGAGATATTTTCAATGGGAACCGCCGGCCTATTCAGTCGTCACTGAGCACCTAAGTTAGGCCCAGTGTGTTATCTCGTAACAAAGAAGCATTGCTCTAACGTAGTAAGTCTCTTGGGAGCCGGCTATGAGGTCATCGGCGGCGTTTGTCGCGGAGGAGGCTGGTAGCCGGCCGGGGGGGTTAGCCCCGGTGGGCGGCAACGACCCAGGCGAGTGTGGGACAAGTCGGCATCTGGGGGTCAGAAACCTCAAAAGCATCGCCGTTTTTTTCCTCGTCTCCTGGGCGGGATATGGCTTCAGGCCCAGTCTAGACTCTGCCTGCGAATAACATGACGGACATGGGATAGATATGGATAGGTACATATAGCTAATATCCATGCGACGATGGTAGTGCTCGCGTGGAGGAGGAGGAGGGCCTATGGTGGGCCAATGCAGGTGCTTTCAGTGGTCAGCCATGGATGCTTGACTCTCCACTCCCGTACTAAGCCGGGAAGCCTGCTGCATCATGTCCCCCAGTTCGGTCCAGGGCCAGTGCGATACTGACAGATCCATGTCGTGCGAATGGATATAAATCCATGCCCGTGCGTCGTGCAAGTGTCAAAATGAGGCCTTTGTTCGACCATGACGGCAGTGGTGCTCGCTCGTTTGGACTTGAGAGTTAGCGAAGTCTCTCCGGAAACAGAGGATGCACGCTTCTTCCCGGCATTGATGATTTGGCTCCGTTTGATGCTGGTGTCTGGTGTCAGGTCGGCACAGTGTCGTGTGCGAGTGTGGGGACCTGGGGGTGTGGGGGGTACCGCCGAAGGAACCTCAAGGCCCGAGGCGGTCGTTCTCTGATACCGCTATCCGTTGGAGATCGCCCTTGCGATCGATGAAACAAAACGGAGCAGAAGGTTTTTCTTCGGATGTCTCGAAGAAGTTCATAAGCAACCCAATTGAACCCGAAAGAAGACGACCATGCGCCAGGCCTTTGTGAAGTACATGAATTGACGCATTCAGTGATGCCCCCAAGACACAAATGTCGATTCCAGTCGACCAAAAGTCTCATCTCTTCCAGTGGAATCAAACAACCTCAACCGGGCTTCAAAACAAAAAACAATAACTGCATCAACGAAGGGCGCGACGGAGATGAGTGAGGCTAGAACCCCTCAATAGGCCCTCCAGGAACGGAACGATGATGGAGTCGCTTTCATCTTCTTGTCGGGCTGTCTAGTGATGGGTTATCATGACGGATGGAAGCGACGTTCAATGCCCGTCGTTACGGCCGGCGGCATTGGAGCAGGCCGGTCGGTACTGAAGCTCGTGCCAGTAGAACGGCCTTCTGTCTTCCGGGATGTTGACCAAAATTCGCGCAGCTCATCGTGCAATGTTGGATTGGACTGAACTGTACCGTGCTTGCACTGTGTTGACACCTCTCTGAATGCCTCTGCAGGCTTGCTGCACGCATTTTGGTCCTCAGTGTGATGGAGGGTCAGCTCACCGCACTGCCGTGTTCCGAGTTGCATCGTGGAGATGGAGGTAATTTTTTCTCTCATTCTCTCGCGGCGGATATTGCTGTTAGTGGTGCACTACGGGCCCATAGCGTATCGACGCTAAGTACCTAGTCCATACCGTGGACCATGGCTCGCGCTGCTGTACTACGTATGTACAAGCGGCCCGTCCGCCGAGTGAGAAATTGGCGAAACATTTGCAATGGCTGGCGGTATGGCCTGGAGATTTGATGTAGCGGGTGACATGGAAGCTACCTCGAGTTGAGGTATGGAAGAGCAAGTTACTCCGTAACGTTAATGAGTGAGCGATTATTGTACGGACTGGTTGATCCAATTCACCTTTTCTTCTGGCCGTCCAATACTCCATACCTGCAGGCGCAAGTTTCGCGAATCTCCGGCCTTGCCTCGCTCGTCCAGGCCATTATCCGTACATGGTCCATTGATGCAATTGTGAAAGCACGACAATCAGCCTCGGCCATTACAGTACCTACTGTACAAAGTCGAGGTGTGCCTGGAATATCCCTCGCCTCGCGTCCGTCATACCTTCAGCGGAGCTTCCCTTCTCTTGCCTTTAAGTTACCATCTTTCCCTCTTCTCTTAATCTCTCTTAATCACCTCTACCATCCAATTCCCTACCCTTCCTCTACCTTATTTTAACCTCCCTTTTCGAGACTCTCAGGCACGCACAGCAAATCCCAATTGACCCATTCAGCAGTGACAATCATTCTGTTTTTGTTTTGCTGCTCCCAGACCCAGCATCACCTTGTAAGTTCCACTTCTGCTAGCCTTGAATCGAGCACTCCCCCGGTCTCATCTGTTGCGTCTCCGCCCACAGGCTGGAACATCATCATCACAGAACCCACTCATCCAGGGCATTTTTCGCGTTGCTTTACCGTACAGTGCAATAAAAGACGCTACACTTATCCCAAATGGCCTGCCCTGTTCATCCCGCCACCCTCTTCCACGGCTTCTCACCCCTCCTCCCTTGCCCACTAACAACATCCACCCCGAACAAGAAGAGACCCTGGACGCTTCCTCGCCTTGGCCTCTAGGCGTCGCCGTAGCCCGGCTGGGATCCATCGTCTCTCGTCTGGCCCCAAGCTTTTTTCGGGGCGTGACGCTGATTGCCCCACTTTTTGCGACCTTTTGGTGTATTTGGTGCCGGAGAGCTGATCAACAAAACCACAGCAGAACCCGCCTTCGCGACCAGAGTCGTTTGCTGCTTCTCCATCACCCTCCAAGCTTACAAAGGTACGTTATCTCTTTGTCGTCTCGCTATTGTTGCTGCGCATCTCTTGGCTGCCCAAAGGCCATTGCTCGTCTCGATCATCACCAATTCCTCTTCAATGACCGGCGTCTCGATTCTGCTCTCTCGCTCATCGCCGCCGCCGCCGCCGCTTTTATGCGTTCAAGATCCCGGCACAACAGCCGGTCTCAGCGCCCGGGGTGACCGCCCCAGCAGCATGACGCTCGCCAAGCAACGCACCAAAACATCATGACCCGTCCTTGAATCGCCTATTCACAGCTCAATTGAACGACGGCTTGGTTATGATGATGGAATTGGTGCAATTCGGCCGCTCAATGGGTCTATTGAGAGCTCGCTACAACCTTGAACCTTGCTTGACCTTGTCATGCTTGATGTTATCGCTCAGACCGGAACCAGACTTCGTGACTAATGCTTTGTCCATAGCAATCTCCACTCCCGACACAATGGCCGCCATCAAGTCCCTCATGATCCGCGACGAGGTCGTCAACCAGCTCGTCAAGCGCAAGAAGAACTGGGCTGCCCGGGAGCCTGGTGTGATGGTCGTCTTCTGCATTATTGGTGTTGGTAAGTTGCGCATACGTGTAAAAACAGCTAGAAACACACATTTCTAACATTAGTTTCACAGTTGCCATTGGTCTCATCGGCCTCTTCGTGCACAAGAAGCTGCAGGCCCGCAAGGCCAACAAGGCTGTTGTGGTCTAGACGATGTAAGGAAGCCAGGGGTCGAGGAGAGAGGAGGGCCGCCCGAGGCATAGTCATGAGCGTCTTTAGACTGTATGCCTCGGAGCCAAGTGGTGTTACGACATGGTGCCTTCTGCGACACACTGGGTGACCGACTGTGACCCCGAATCCCAGCCAATTATCTGTTACGTCCCCTATCAATTCCTCGCTCGCCGCTCTCGGTCAGGTGTATAGTGGCCGACAGAGTTTGCGTGCAAAACCCTGTACATACCACATATCACGGATCTCGTGGGACAAATGTGCTGGAGGACGGGTTCTCGTCGAGTGTTCGCGGGCTAGGTGGCTGTATTCTATATTCTAATGCTACTGATACCTACCTGTTTCAAGCCAACAATTCTTCCCCCATGCTCGAGTGATTTCAATTTCGCGAGGTGTTCAATCATAGGAACCTGAAGCCATTGAATGCAGCGCTTGGTGCTTTTGCACCGTTGGCTCGCCAAGAGAAACCTGAAACCTCATTTGAAGACATTAGGTTCTCTCACTGCCCAGTTGGCACAGAATATTGCCCGTGCTCGAGGATGAGGTTTTGTGGTTGAGAACTTCTCGCAGATGAAATTCATGACTGAATTGTCATCTCACATACAGGCACTCATGAACCCAAGTAGTCCTCGTATGTTCAAGGTCATGTCCTCGCAACGGCCTGCAGCCATGAACAGCCCCACAACGTTGAGTGGAATTCAGCGCAGGGAATGTAGAACGCCGATCTGGGGTGCATATTCTGGGAGACCGTACCACATTTCATTTCCGCCTGCATCTTACAAAGTCTATAAAGTCTAAGCATACATATAATACAGAACCTGCCTTGCCGTCAGGAATAGGATATACATCAGTATCCTTCCTTGGCCAACATGTCCGCGATATCCAGATAAAACGCAATCGCGTTGAACGTCCGCTTGATGCCCATCCACTCCCTGACCGTCCATCCAACCCGGTTTGACCAGTTGATCAGGTCGAGGTGGCTCACGCCCACCAGCGTCCCCTTGTAAGTGCCCCAGTGGCTGCTCTCCACGCTCACAAGGCCGTCATTGGGCCCCTCTGCCTGCGTCATCACCGCGTGCGGATGCCGGAACGGGCTCAGCAGCGCCGGCTGCTCCACCGTCGCCCCGTACGAAAAGTATCGCACGTCGGGGCAGTCCGGTGTGCTCGGATTGAACTCCTCGGCCATGTACCGCCTTGTCAGCTGCGCGAACGCTGCGGTGCCAAGTCCGGCCCGCTCGAGCGTCTTGTAAAGCAGAGGGAGGTGCAGCGGAGCAACCTCCTCGTCGAGAAGGTAATCTGCGAAAGCGCTCCCGCGGTGTGGCGTGGCGACGGTGACGAGGGCAGCGACACGGACTGGTAGAGGCTCGAGGTGGGCGAGCATGTAGCGGGCATCAAGGCCGCCCATGCTGTGCGCAATGATGGTTACGGCCTCGGGGATGGGAGCGTGGGCCTCGAGGGCGGCGCGGAGGGCGGCGGCGCGGTCGGCGATGGAGGAGGACGGGGGCACGGAGGGCGTCAGGACTGTTGCGCCTTGTGCTTCGAGGGCGTCGCGGATGCCGTGCCAGTATTGGACGGCGGGGAGGTATGGAGAGAAGCGGAATTCTGCGAAGCCGAACAGACCGTGGGCGAGGACAATGGGATATCTTGGAGTGTCTGTCGCAAGGTCAGTAGATACTTTTACAGCCATGATTGAGCTATTCTAGCGACATATCAACCTACCATACTTCTTCCGAATCGTGGCATAGTCGTCAGAAATCTTCCTGTCCAGGGCTTTGATCCGAGGGTCTTCATCGCGGCGCAGATACCGGCCCGATGAGAGGCTTCGGCGGTGAATTGGAAGCCATTGCGCGTGGCACGGTGATCTGACCAGCGCCAAGGCAGGCGCGCTGCGCCATATTGTCGATCTGCTCATGGATCTGGAGTCGCATGGGTGGGAAGACGAACGGTTGTGAACGGTTTGTGTTGGCGTGTGTTTTGAAGGCAGAGGTTCGTGGTGACGTCACGGATGGGAATTTTGCGACGGCGATTTTAGTAGTTGCGAAACTTGAGATGCCTCTTCTGAGCCTCATCAAAAGGCGACACAATGCTACGTACCTACCTACTTACGTAGCTAGGTAGTCAAGCAGGTTGCAAAAGGCCTTGTGCCGAGGTCTCCCGACATAGACATCTGAGTAGCCTTGATATATGACTCCCCTTTAAAGAATGGTTTATCTCTTTTTAATCCTGCAGTGCCCTTCTCGGTCCTGCGTAATAACTGGACTACTTGCAACAAGCATTTTGCTTTGACTAAGTCGTTCAAAGCTTCAAAGAGGGAGACCGACCTTGCTTGTTGTACTGAAGCTTTCTGGTCATTTATTAGTTACGGATGGCCAATTAGGTGAGAATTTGATTTCGTGCTTGATTGGAAGACGCTCTACGGAGTGCATTCACTCATGACGAATCACTGCCGTTTACTGCCGTCTGCTTAACATCCATTAATACCACATTGAAGATATCCGGAAACTATTGATCTTAGCCAAGTCTAGGGTCTTATTAGTGTGCCTGGGTGATGGTCTATCATCATTTGAAACTCCCGAGGCTTGGTTGTAGTGTGTTTTTGTTTATATTTTTAAAATAGACCAAACTGCCCAACGACTGATGGTTGATTGTGGCTTCAACTGCCGTGCCCAACTCGTTCAAGGTGGTCTCACGAAGCTCCTTCGCTGTCCTTGCGGCCCTCTCCCTTTTGGCCGGATCTAGTGCAAGTCCATGCAAACCGAGTTCGTTTATAGCACCACTTCGACTGAAGGAACCAACTTTATTGGTACTGCAGGGTAGGTCTATGCTCAGGATGCGATCGACAGTTACAAGGTGGCAGAAGCGAGATGCCAGTTCACGCAGGCGCAGATTGACCAGGGGGCTCGCGTCTCGGTGGTTTTGTTTGTAAGCGCTCGTATGGCTGGATGGATAAAGGCAAATTTGGAAAGGCCTAGGAGTGAAAGAGGTGCGTGATAGCTTGGTATTTATTTGTTAAGATGTATTAAACTTTGCTCAGGAGGAGAGAAGCTGGCGGAGATGTATATATAGAACAGCTGGGAATCTTAGAAAGCCTTTATGGTAGTTATAGAATATACCATAATGACTCTCATCCCTCAGCATAATGCCTTGTCTGTTCTGTAAAATAGGCCCAATCGTTTCAGTACAGGACTTCGGGGTTTTAGGGAGTACCACAAGTAACAGCATTGACATGACAGGTTCCAGATGACATATTTCCTGCAAAGAGTCGTTTCTCTCAGTCTTCGTGGCATTTCTAGTCCTATTGGCAGGACCTTACTCTTTGTCGTTTCTGCGTCTTCACCATAGACACAGTGCGGAATGAGAGACATCATTAACAATCAGATACAGCCGGTGCAGCTTTGGAGTACTCTTAAGTCGAAATATTTTGAAGAAAGATAGGTCATGGCTGCTTTCGGGTTATCGAGGATTGTCTTAGGGCGGGCGAACGAGTGCTTGTGCATATTCCCTTTCACGCGGAGCATAGTATTAAACTTCCTCTACTAACCTCATCTCCAAGAACTCCTGATTAAGTCAAGAATTAAACCGGTACTAATAGGTATGATCGAACGGCATCTAACTGTAGGCTGACCTCCCTTCCAACCTCCACAACGCCCGTTGACTTCATTGTGGTTGCGCACTTTAGAATCCAATCAAAGCAAGTCGTGCTTTACAACACTTTAGTTCTTTTCCGGAGGTAATTGGCTTGGCGCGTTTTCGTTGGTGACACCACTGTAAGCTGGCCGTGACTGCATCCCGTCGAAGGGACCTGACAGGTTCTCTGCAATGGCCTCATCGTAGCTGGGGGGCGCATCGTCGTATGGTGGGGCGTCCTGGCCAGGAGCTAACTGTGGAGGATACAGCGGATCATGAGTCGGCTGGGGTGGTACTTGGTGAGGAGCTTGAGGAGGTCGTTGCTGTTGAGGCGACATCGCCGAGGTAGCTGAGTTCGCTCTAGGTGGCAGGCGAGGAGGCACGTTGCTGGTAAAGGTTGTAAGTCCAGGACGGCTCGACCTGGCGGCCTCGACGAGCTCCGGTGGTGGAGAGATGCCAGAGAAGATGTCTATCTGTGCAAAATGCAGTGGTAGATAAATGACCTGCGAGTTCTTGGATGCAATCCCCTTCTTGGGTTTGCCCCAGGACACGCCCAGCTTAACCTCGAGCTCATATCTCCGAGAGAGATTGCAGGTGGCAAATGATGGTGCAACCGTGTTGGGTAGCGGTATGTTCTTCCACACATCGTCCGGAATCACCAACTCTTTTCCAACCTCATCTTCTGGGGAGGAAGTCAAAGGAACGCTCATGTCAGTGTTGGAGGCGACTACCCAACGGTTGAGCTTTTGGTTATGAAGCTCCAGTGCTCGAACATCCGTACGGCCGATCAGATCCATTTGGAACGATACCAGGTAGAGCTGTTCCGGGTTGTTGTTTAGCTTCTTCGCAATAAGCCGTAGTGGGATGGGCTTGTTGCAAGTCAACACAGTGGGGTGGGGTAAGCGAGCTGATATCTCGACAGCCGGAGCCGGAGCGATCTCGGCGGACGGTTCCGGAGTGGATGCGGATTTGGAGTCATCACCACCCATGAAGCCAAAGATTGTGCTACGCTTCTTCTCGGGCTGAGGAGACCGCGGTCGAAAGGTAAACGGCCGGCGGGCAAACGCTTCCTGGGATGTCTGCTTTGGCCGAGGCGGCTCGATGGGCAGGAACTTGAGGCCGATCTGATAGCGCCAATTCTCCTTGAGCAATCCTGGGCGCTGGATCGTGACCTTGATATAGTAACGGATCTCAGCCTCCATGGGATATCCGGTTAGCGAGGGCGGCAAGGTGCGAGTGACATGGCGGAGGTAGAGTTGCTTGCTACCGTCCATGACCCTCACGCCACCGATGCCGAATATTCCGCCGCCTCCAAAGCCGCCTACATTGGCCATGCCGCCAATCTTGGCCATGGCCATTGGGTCGCTGCAGGCATTGTTGATGGGAAGCTTAAACTTGAAGGGGAACTCATGCTCGCCTGCTTGTAGCGGATATGCGCCATAGGGATTGGAGGAACTCGCATAGTAATCATCCGGGAAGACCTGCTGGAGCTTGTAGAGGATCTTGTGATTCTCAGTTGCAATGCTGCCGGGAGGACGCTGAGGACCACCGGGAGGCCTCGCGATGTAATCTGCATCAAAGGCGTTGGGCGCCTGCAAAGCTGTACCTGACTCGCCCTCGAGCTTGACGACGATGCTGCCGATCTGCTCGGAGCGGTTGAGACCCAGGATGATTCGGCCCTGAATGAAATCGAGGTTGGTATAAAACTCAGGCTGGTTGTCCAGCGCTATACGTATAGACATGATGGGCGAATAGAAGCGCTGTGGGAGTCACAGAACAAAGTCCAGTGTGCGACGTGAAGTGCTAGTATGATGGGACGATTTGGGCCTAATGGCCCAATGGCGTGCGGTATTGGATGATGAGAAGCTGAGCGTGATGTACACTTTGCTGTTCAAGGAAGATGACCTTGTTTTACCCTGTAGGTTCGGACTTGGTATGGCCTTCTGGGAGGCTCCAAGAGCTGTCAATTTCTCATCGTCTTGTATGAGAGGCGGTTCGCGAAGTTCGGATGGCGTTGCGTCACCGAAGTGGCTTCGAGCTGAGCCCCCATGTGGCGGTCAAGGGTAAAGCGATCGCGGGGTGTGATGTGGCTTGTGCCATTCTCCTGAGTGGCTTGTGTGGCTAGAGTCTCAAGGCCGGAGCAACTTGGCGCCGGTTTGCCAACTTCCTTATGATGATGTTGTTGGCTCAAGCAAGTCCCTTCAACCCAATTCATCAACCTCGCAAAAGTTCCTCTAGGCAGGGATTATACTGCTCGGAGAAACTTCACTCGACCACATTGTTGACCAATTTTCCCGACTGTGCCGCGATTGCTCGCCAACCCAAGTTCAAAGTTCTGGCGGAGAAAGCTCTAGGACTCCCCGGAAGAGTCTCGGACCAACATGGACAACCTTCAGGAGCGGGTCCTGAAGTGCCGTGTGCCGCATACGTTGTAGATGCAGACAAGAGGTGTTGGTGATAACTACTACGTAGTAGTTCATGATAAACACCTGCTCGATCCAGCACTTCAAGTGTCGTCATCTCCACTCTTTCGGCCGACGGGGGATCAACCAACGGCTTTGAGCGAAGATCCCATCACATATCAACGTTCGTCATGTTGGCAGAGTGGATACAATCTTCAAGCCGCCCGCAAGACCGACCACACCGTATCGGCAGTAGGTGTCTGTCAGGGCAGCAGGCCGAGATCGACAGAACCCGGACCCGCTTCCGAGCTGTTTCGTTGCCTATTCTCATGCACGTCGAACCAACTGCATATCCAGGGTCCCCGAGACCAGCCCCCAATCGTCCACTGTGAGTCAATCAAATTGCTCCGAGGTCGATGAAGCTTCTTTTCAAGCGAGTGCCCTGTTCCCGATGCTCTCACATGCACACCACGAGCCCAGATCCCGGACCTAGTCAGCGCTCTCGCACCAACACGAATTTTAAATCATGCCATGATCCATCATGAAGAGTCAAGTATGCCTGCGATCGACTCCCGACGACCAGTCACAGACCAGTCGCGTCAGTGCCCACAGCTCGCGGAATGGAACGATGCGGCCCGCTTGCCGCCCAAGATGGACGCCTCCTCTCGCGCTCGTACACCAATCAGGGGCGACATGGTCGACTCCGCGGCCTTTTACCGCCCTCCACGCGTGCAGGCTGCCGCCGTTCCCCGCCCGATCCCGTCGTGATTGGTAGGCTTGGCCCCCAACTCCGCCAGCAAACGACAAGACATTGTCTCCCGCAGGTTCCGCCCGGGTAATCTAATGACCCTGGTCTGGCTCAGGATATACTCTACCGCTGCCATGTTTTGAGTTTGGTATCTGCAGCTGTCCTGGTCATATCAACTCATCACGTACATACAGTCAGTCTCCTTCAAGGCTTGGTATGTAAGGATCCTGGGTCAGATCACCAACACGCTTTTCTGGGTCCCTCTAGGCTCTGCGCATTACGAATACGTTCCCAGCTTATGACTGGCTGTCATTGCAAATTTCTTGCACTTTGTACAAATACCGTGTGCATTTGTGCTCGGCAATGTTGATCGTGCCCGAAGCTGGTTGGCTCTCTCCGCTCCGGGGCTTTCATGTCTCGCAAGTTCCCGCCCTGAGCCCTACACTTCATTGGCCTGCCGAAGAATATCCCTCGAAGGCATCCGTCAGGCTTCTCCATAGGTCACGGTCCCTCTCGTTGCACTGCATTGTTGGCCCTCCACTGCAACCCTTCTTACAGCGCCCCGTAGCTGCAGAGCCTCACATGCAGGTCTCTGTTCAGACCGGCAGGTAATTGTCATGGTCTGCCCCATGGCGAAGGATGGATGGAGGTGTGTATATGTAGGGGGCCAAGCCACCCCGTCTCTATTCTCCGAATTACTCTCTTCTTCTGCCTTGGTTGCCAGCCTGCCATGACAAATTGCCAGCTATCGCTGGTCGACATTCGACGATGGCAGGAGAGTGTGGCTCGACCTGTCCAGCCTCTGATGGCTTCTATTCCTACAACCCGAACGTAGGCGGTAACGCTGTCCTGCTGGTCGTCTTTGTGCTTCTTGCTGTGGCGGCGTCCTATCTCGGCTTTCGATCTCGGACATATCTATTCTCTACTTCTCTCACCATCGGACTCTTTGTTGAATCATTGGGATTCATCGGCCGGATTCTGTTACACTCAAAACAAGACAATCAGGGACACTTCTTTCTCTTCTTGTTCGGGACAGTCCTGGGACCGACGTTTGTCAGTGTCGCAATCTTTATCGTCCTTCCCCATGTCCTCGGCATCTATGGGGACCCGATCTGTCCATTCAAACCGCTTGTGGCTGGTCTGGTCTTCTGGTGTCTTGGTGCAGTTACTATGATGTTTGAACTCATCGGCATCATCTTTACTGCGTACGAGTCCAGCGGACTCAGCGTATGTAATCCTGAACACGGCGACAAAGAAGATTGTTACTCACTAACATTGGGATAGCGAAAGCAAGGGGCCATTATCGCAGCAACAGGCTTAGGCATCCAATCTGCCTCGTTGCTGGCATGCACTGGACTTCATTTCTGGTTCACTCTGGGGCTGAGCACCCGTCGGGGGACCCTTGATGCAAGACACTCCCAGGTTTACTCGTCTTCCCAGTTCAAGAAATTCCTTATGGGTAATAGACCATGCTATTATGACGGCCCCAACATCGCTGACTTTGGACCTTAGCAATGGAAATCGCAACCGTTCTTTTGATCATCTACTCCATCTATCGTCTCGTCGAGTTTGCCGGTGGGGTATCTGGAACTGTCTTTCAGAACGAGACTGCTTTCATGGTCATCGGAGGAGCGCTGCCCTTCTTCGCCGGGGCTCTTCTGACAGTATTCCACCCTGGGGCCGCCTTCGCAGATGCCTGGGCTCCGACATCACCGCGAGGAATCAAGCGGAACAGCCGACCAGACCCCGTCCAATCTCCCACCCCCAGTGGTCATCCGGTACACCATCTGTACGAACCTGATATCCGCAAGCAGCTCTCCCCGACCTCGCAGAAGCACCTTAGAAACTCCACGGGGCCTCCTGAGTTGCCAGAAGGCTCGTTAGGCCTCCCGTCGAACCCCAAGCCAACATCAAAACCGTCGTCTCCCCGAGACTCAACCATTCCACGAAGGGGACCGCCTGCACCCTTGAATCTCACCAATATCAGAGCTACAAGACAGAGTGTTCGGGCAGAAGCGAGGGCCGCACCGAAGGATCTGGTGCACGATGAGGAGCTGTGGTGAGAAACCTAGCAAAGTGAAGCGAAGGATGGGCGAGGTGAATCATTGGTGGTTTCCAACAATGTTTTGGATGGATTTAAGAACCGTTGCTGGCGGGCTGGCTGGTTAGATCGTCTTCTGTATATACCCAGGTATGTCACGTTGATTGGGCTACTTCTACCCGTTTCCCGTAGGCGGACGAAGCAGGCTCAAAAAGTACTGGATACCGCGCGTTTTCAACAGTTGACTGGATATTGAGTATTATTGGATTAGCCCTGGTGGATAGGACGCCGAACTGTTTCAGAGGCGTTGGTCAGCGATGAACTTTTGAAAGAAGCTCGACTGGAGGGCAGTTTTAACTTACATCTTCGCCAAGTTGGTTGTCGGTCACAATGCTACTGATAGATACAACACTGTTATTCCCCCTTGAAATCGAGCACGTCTCAAGCCATAAGCTTTGTTCCTATATATAAACTTTTGAAAGTCTTGTAATGGGTGCGATAGTCTCGTGTGCCTCCTTTATCGCCCCAAAAGTCGAGCGGTTATGCAGTTTTTGGGTCCTCTTAGTTCGGGGTGTCTCATTTTCGTATGGTGCATAAAAAAACTCAACTTGGAAAAGTATTGTTCTCCGAGGCATGCACTGCGGTTGAGAGCTTGCTTTTACCAAGTGTCTCATATTGTGTGCTTCGCAACAAGGATCTCATCCGAGACACAAGCAATCAATTGTTTGTCAATCCTGGCCTGATAACGACTGGTACTTCTCACTCGGGGGGGGGGGGGGGGG
>JABCKW010000657.1:0-35418 GCA_014824385.1 Fusarium cyanostomum
GGGCCGGCGTTCGGGCGGGACGGGGGACTTAGACGGGGACGGGTGTGTATTTTTGGCAGCCAAATTTTAGCACCGGGGGCGTGGGCTTGCAAAGCCCGGCCTTGGGAGACAGAGAAGTGGGCGCTTGGGTGGGGTCAAGTGGCAGCCAAGAGTACAGAGGGTGTGACTCGATTCTGGGCGAGCGAGTAGGGGAGACGACTCGTACCTCTCTGGTACCAGGTCTGGTTACCGAGGATTGGATGAATCGAAGGATGATGGGTGATGGGCTCAGTCTTCCAGGTTCTCTTCTCTCTCCAGCTCCAAGGCGCAGCAGAGGTTAAGGCGTGGGGTTTACCCGTATTGCGTCCTCCGTAGGGTTTTGTTTCAAGTGTTGCGTATTGGATTTGGGCCCCAAAAAAGAACCACAAGATGATGGATCCTTTCTGAGGCTGAGGGCGGTAAAGGAAGCAAGAATGAAGCCCAAGAACCTTGTCTCTAGTGATAAAGGACGAAAGAGGACAAGAGGCTGGTGAGAGACGGGGCAATCATAATGGCATGGCCCCCGGACGGGAGGCCGGAAACTTTTAGACGACGAGACGGGAAGTGACGGGAAAGGCGACAAGCGCAACGGCCGATGCTCGCTCGAACAGCCAACGATTATGGGGAGGAAGGGTGGAAACCATGGGAAGAAGCGCGCGACTGGACATTGTGCAGTGCGGTGCAGCGCAACGGACGACGACAAGGAGAGAGCAGCACTCACGACAACAGGAAGGTAACAAGGTGTGTCTGGCTCTAAGAAGGTAGTGGATGGATGGTGTGGGCTAGGCTCTCGATGGTGCTGATGATACCGGGGTGGTTTCTTGGTTGTCTCGCTTTTTGGCGCGATACGTACGTACCAGGAAACAAGTACGTTTTTGATACGGTAATGGGTGGTGATGGCGTTGATGGTGCTGCACTCCAGATCTCGGGGTGGTCTGCGCCCAAAACAAAACAGGATGTGCTAGGTATAAAGTAGAAGCAGGGGCGAAAACCCGTCAATAACAGACTGCTACTTTGGGACAAGTAATAGACTCAAGAAGTAGCTCAAGAGAAGGAGCTTCTTTGATTTTGTACTCGCCGGGGCAAGCAGCCGGCATTTGTGCATGTGGAGCAGGATCCAAGTACCTGGGGGTCGCTGCTCGAGACTTGAAGAATCGCGGTCATGGAACAGGTCTCTCTCGGGGGCTCACAGGGACAGGAGGATCATGGATCAAGGTGACCCACCCGAAAGGGAAAGGGCCCCGGCCGTGGATGGGGCCGTCACTCTCCGTTGATGAAGGGTTCCAAGAGGAATGTTCGGTTCGGCCACGGGCGTGTCAAGCGGAGAATTTCAAAGGGCCACATTAAGGGTGTGACTACAGTGACTGAAGGCAAGAATGAAAGTGAGTGAATGAGAGCAAGGAATGAGAATGAGTGTGTGAGCAAGCGAGTGAGTGAGTGTTTGGCTGAGCACGCGTCTCATCAACAAGCCATCCATCCAGGTGGATGAGAGTAAGGTAAGAACCTAGGCGATCAGAGGTGGGTGTGGAGGCGTAGGTCAGGCTTTGCAGGCCTCAATCGAGCCAAGCACACCAGGCAAAGCTCCAGGCTGAGAAAGCTCACCCAAGCGGAATGGAAGACAAGGGTGGTGTAGACGGATCATCATCATTCATCGACCATCTTCATCTTCCATAATCAACATCACCGCGCCATTGGCAGTCATAGTAGCGGTGATGATAGCGCCGGCTGGGTCTGTAACAACGACTCCATATTCCCATTGTTGCGGTGGAAACAACGATACGTAACAGGCACCGAATGGGGGACAGCATCCATCCGTAAAGAAAAGCGAGGTTGTGACAGCTACACTAAACGTTAATCGGATCCCCAGATGCAAACCGAACTTCCGTTTCCACGGTACAGAAGCAGGCTAGTCTTCCACACCAGGCAGGGGATTTTCCTCATGTGGCATCCGAGCTCGGCACAAGCAGAGCATTGCGACTGCTATTTGTCCTCGTCTATTAGTCCTGGAGCCCTTGTGAACAATCACGACCATGTATGAGCTCGTGTGAGCTCGAGATGATGGGCCGTCGTCACTTGACCGCCGCTCTACCACCAGCCTTGGCCTCCTCGTTCCCCCCAAGGCCGTGATCTGATCTATCTGTGGGCGGTGCTTGAGTGATGAGGCCATCGTCGATGGCTGCGCTGCGTGCTCTATTATCTTCCTGTTGCTTGCTGCCCAGAAAACCTGCCCACCATCCCAGCAACCCCACGCTCTCAAGAGCACACTGAGCCAGTAGCTGCCACTGGGTGGTGTCATGGCTGCTGACCGTGGCCTCGGGGGGTACGGAGCACGGGAAGAGGGGTTCGCCGGATCCGACACGCGAGCAGCGAAACGGGGGCTGTAGGAGAGCAACAACCACAGAAGAAGAGGAAGATGCCAAAGAAGCAGTGAGAAAAAGCAACGAGAGCCATGCCCAAGGAGCTGTGACAGCCCTGGCAGAGAGGCCGGGCTAGCAGCGGGACTGGATCTAATTGCGGGAAGCCATGTGCCAAACTTGATACGCCTTATATCGGCACATCCAGGGAGGGGAATCGAGTGACAGTTGCTGTAGCGCTCTTGCACGGAATCGCTGCTTCCAGTATCATCACATCTGATTCAGAAACATCTCAAAAATTATTTGGCTTAGCTTCGGGCGCTGCTGGACCGGCCCGGCCGCCTTCATTCGAAACTGACAGCCTAAAATTCCGGACGTTGGGCACCAAAGGCGGACGCTATTCTTTGGTCTGATGCCACTTTCAGCGGCCACTGGGCTTCCAGGTTTGTTTCTGCATCAGCCGAGAGCCACTAAGACCAATGGCAAGCTTCCTATTGCACAGTACAGCCTGCTGGCCGTGGGGTAAGAGCGCGTCAAGGTACCTTTTCCAAGTAGGTACCGATCCAGGTTGACGCCGACGGCCACCAAGGACTGGGCATTCAATACGCCCCGGATAGTCTCTAATGGCTCTGAGACGACGAGACGTGAAGTCGGCGTTTTTGCTCTACCTTTGCTCTTTCCGTTGCTCTAACTTAATTAGTGCTCTGATCTGACCCTGGCCGTTCACAGCTGAGAGCTCTGCCAACTACAGCTGTGCCATAGTCCGCGCCACAACACGACGCGATTCGCCTCACCTTGGCTAGACTCGCATCCCGTCTGGCTTCATCTGGCGCACATCGTCCATGGCGGTCATCACCGGGCAGCCAGCCCGACCGAAACGGATGTACGGAGTCCTCGGTAATAGATCTGGAATTTCCCGAATCTGAGCTGAACTGAGCCGAGTCGGGAGCTCGCAAGAGTACCGTGCAGCTGGCTACCTCAGGCATTCAAAATCGTCACAGGCATCATGAAACTTGACAGCAGCCAGCATCCCGCAAGTGCCGCTTGTCGATCATTACAGACAATACCACAAATCTCTTCTCTCTCGCGATCCCAACATCGATATCACCCATCAAGCCCCTGTTATCGGACGATTCACGAGCAACATCTCCATTAGCTCACGAGCCAAGAGATCACTCCATTGATCGCTCACTCTACTTGGAACCCTCCGTCACTGTGGGTGGCTGGGGAAAACTGCCATGCAACTAGATTCCCACACGTGCGCGTACGCACGCCTCTCTACGCCTAATAATCCTGGCCAGTAGGCTCATGAGCCTGATATCACGGCTCCACTGTGCTTCATGGCCGCATATGAGCCGGCCATGGTGCTTCTCTTTCGAGCTCTTTGTTTTGTCGGTGTGTTTCTTATGGGACCCGTCACGCGTGCGCGTCTTCTCGCAAGCCCAAGAAGAAAAAGTCAGGCACCTTGTCGTCCTGTCCCCTGCTGACTCGCTCCTCTATGAACATTCTCTAGCGTCATGGCTTTGGCTTGATCATGGCCCTTTACATCGGGGCCCGAAGGTGAAAGAAAACACCACACACAATCGTCGACTTGTAGATCAAGCCCGAGATGTCTTTCAACCACTACACAGAACAATACTGTAAAAGGACAGTTTCATGACTTGTCCTTCACTTCCTCCTCCCCTTCACCGACTTCTACTCTCTTGTTATACTTTAGGCAAGTCTTTGCCAACACTTTTGAGCCTATTCTCAAAGACTCTAATTGCTCCTATGACAGGTGTGCGTGTATTTCTGTCGCTACCCTGGCCCGTTCGGATCATGTTCCTCCACAGTCAAGTTGGGTCAAACCGTCCAAAGCGCCCAAAGCTGCCATGAGAACCAATCATTTGGGTGAGGCGAGCCATCGACATCCCCATTTGCTTCTAATCTGCCTGTCCAAGCAGCCCCGTGTGCAGGCTCTTTAGCCAGTTTTGGCTCAAGTGGGGCTGTGCTCTTTCTCTCAGAACTTCTCGAACCCAGTGTTTGGCTCCCAAGAGCTGCGTCTCGTACATCCCCAGAGCCTCATCACACCTCGAGGCCGACCGCATTGACGAGAAGGGGGCCTACCACCGCTCTCAATGGTTTTCTCGTCACCGCACTAATGGTATTACTCACCATCCTCCGATAGAATGCCGCCCAAAGTTGTTGCCCAACTGCCTCACGATGCCCATTGGCGAGCATCGCTGATACCGCCATTATGACTCTACGCACAGCGATTCTCGGCCACAATATCTGGCCCCCCACGCCGACGCAGGACTTCGCCATAATCGGTCATCTCGGTTTCGGAGGCATGCCCTCTAGTTTTTTTGGCCCAACGCAGGCAGCATCATTCCAAGGGTGCATGATGTCTCCTTGGTGTTTTGTTCCGAGCATCAATTCTAGCCTACAAGATATCCCGGCCAGGGCTGGATGGTTGCCATGACGCAGCCTTGAATGTCCCGAAACTCTTGCCTTAACCAGTAAGTCTAGGTGCTTTAGGCTTGCGGTATCTCTATCCCTGATCCCAGGTAATCCCCAGCTCTTTCTTGCATCCTAGTGAGGATCCCATGGCCCAGGACTCACTTACAACTAGGGGATTCCATGTTGACGCTGATGCCAATGGCGATCAGACCACTTAACCCGTCCGCAGAGCAAACATCAGGACCTTCCAAGGTCACTGGAACACCGCGGGAGAGATGGGCCGGCTTCACCATGCCGAGAGGAAAAACTCGCTCCCCGAATATGCGGTCTAGGTATCCCTGCCCAGTTTCTGGGCCCGCGCCCACATTGTGAATGCGAGGAAATTTTCAGCACAATGATCCACCTCTCTGGAGATTGCCATTTCCAAGCATCTTTCGAGAATGTCTCAATAATGCCAGCCTTGACAAGCGCCATGCGAGTTCACGAGGCTGTGGACCGAAGGGCTGGAGAATCCAAGAGAAGACCTATTTTGTTACCTGGAGATGATCCCGGATCTATAACCCCCACCTCTTATTTCGACTTCTGAAACTTGGACATGGACCAACAGGAAACTACTCGTACTGGAATCGAAAGGATTCCAAATTGGCCGAGGCGATGTACCATGGGCATAGATTCGCTCATGATACAGAATCTTGGTCACCTGGAAAACGTCAAATGTGTGACAGACATGTCGCAGCCGGGGAACTGCAATGACGCCCACGGCATCTTGACAAGAAAAAAAACATGCTGTGCTTCTTTGAATGTCTAGACAGTCGCAGCAGTCTTCATGGGGACTAGTCTGGTCTTGCAAGTGCAATTATAGTCCCAATGAAGTGTATTTTGCGAATTTGAGGTTCCATCTGCACTTCAAATCAGGTCGCCTTGAAGCCTTGGTGTTGATGGTCTCGAGAAGTTCGAGCAGTTCTGAAACTTTGCTTCTTGGACACGGAAGCATGCGTTCGGCAAACATGCAGCCTAAAGTTCGTAAAGCAGGCATCCATGATATCATCCGCATGATCCCCTAGATCAAGTTACACCTGCAGGATGGCGGTTCCTGCCAACTATCTTGACTGGACACAGAGAAACTTGTGTACAACATGATACTGGTTCCTTGAGAGTTCCAAACTTGGAAGCATTCACTGCGCAGGATTCTCCTCAGCCAGCCTCTCCGCAACATGATGTTGGGTTGACTCTGCTACCCTATTCCCAAATATGGCGGTGAAGCAAAGTAGTGCCTTGCCACATCTGGGGTCCAGGGTTCCGGATGGCCGGAGAACAGCTTCGTAGCCACTCGATCTCGCAACAGGTCATACTTCTGAAACAAGTGGCTTTGGGCTGACGTTGGGTTTCCGATGTCTGGAGCGGGATCAAGCGGGGGTATCCCCAACACAACGGGCTAAGACGGACGACATCCCGAGATTCAACGAGCCCTCAGTCCTATTCGGGGCAACAGGATCTCGCTCCTTGTATTGAGGTACGAATGTCAGCTGTGGCCCCGGAATATCGAGGAAATACACCGGAGTTTCCGGGCAGATGGTACATGCTTGTTGCGGGAGGCTGGGCCCAGGAACGAACCAGAACCAGAACCAGAGCCTCGCATGCGTCCCTGGCAAGCTTTTTTAACAGCATATTCACCACGACCACCACGACACTCGAACCGAGGTGTGGTCTGTTATGGTTGTATCTCAATGAGCGAGGGCGAGTCCAGCATAACGAGGGGTTGCAGTGTCGCTGCAGCCGGCCCGGTAGTCTTTGTACGAGGGCTTGTTGACGAAGACTTACAAGGCACAACACTAGGTAGGTTGCCATCATGAACCCGGAGGCGATACGGAATTCAGTTGACTCAAGTCTGAAACCGAGTTTCATATCAAGAGCCTCCGAAAATGGGTTATATTCAGGAACGAAGCCTGGCGATGTTCAATGACCGAGTCTGGCTTTGTGTGGATGTGATATCGTGTCATTGCGCCGCGAAGATC
This sequence comes from Fusarium cyanostomum, assembly GCA_014824385.1. NCBI lineage: Eukaryota > Fungi > Ascomycota > Sordariomycetes > Hypocreales > Nectriaceae > Fusarium > Fusarium cyanostomum. The sequence continues at coordinate 6,827 of JABCKW010000657.1, forward strand.
TGTGTCATGGTAATCTGTGCCTCGCGATGCTATGGCTTTCTTTGGGCCTTGCAAAATCCTCAATGGACTCGTCAATATTGCTCGACCCCATGGACTCGGTGTCGGTCGCCCCAAAGTAACGACGAAACGAAGTATTGATTCGTTGTCTAGCGACGCCCTCCAACCGTACACGATCTCAGATCAAGTTGCTCCATCGTCGTCCCTCTGCACCGTGCTCCTCATGTTGCTCCATCCTCTTCTCGCCAGGTCGTCTGTAGTCTCTTCCCCAGGAATTCCCGCGCCTCGGTGCATCTATGTCCTAGAGACCTGCTCTCCCGGCTCCTACAAGCAGTCTCCGTCCCTCAGTTACACAAGAGGGCTCGCCCTTGAACAACAACCTCCTTCGGTAGATGCTCTTGACCTTAGCAGTGCCGCATTGTGTGCCATGCAACCGAGCCATCTTCGCTTGAGACGACTCCCACACAAACCCCTCCCGTCGCTGTCCGGTGGTGGCATCGCCCTCTCCCGCGGCCTCGGAGGGGGGAGGTAGATATAATACGAGGTGGCGGGTTTGGGCGCCGGGGGCTGTTTTCGTGCGTTTTTCGTTTGTTTTCGTTGGCAAGTGAAGTGGGAGCCGAATAGCGAGATAGAAAAGACGAGGGACGAACAAATCGCCCTTTGATACCCGGAGGAAGAATGAGACTGGACGCCCGACACGCCCGTCATCAGCATGAAGCTCGCCAACTTCCCTATACTCATTCCTGCCTTTACCGCGCAAGTAGGTTGTCATTGCTTCTCTATTTGCCCCGATATCCGAGCTTTGCGACGGCATCTATCTGCGCTGTCGTGCTTGTTCCTTACAATCAACATACTCAGTTTCGTGACATATCCATCACCATGTCCCCCTCCCCCTACATGATCATCTCGCTAACACAGCCCGAGAAACAGATCTCCATCGACGCACCCCTCGTCCTAAGCTCCGACCTCCTCAACATCCCTTTCCTCCCCAACGTGGGCACCCTCATCTCCGAGCCCGGCTACGAGCCCCCGCTTAAGGCCATCTTCGTCCACGGCAGCGACTTCTTGCGGCGCGACCTCGACGGCCAGAGGGTTAGGCTCGACGTCTCGAGCGTCGCGCGCGACTCGTCCGGTGCGATGCTGCGCTTCAACTATAATGGCGTCGTGGGCATGGCGGGCGATGAGGGCAAGGTGATTCGAGGGGATGGGAATGCTACGACGACGGGGTTTGGGAATGCCTGTGAGTTCTGCTTCTTCTCATGGGGTGTATGATTTGGCCTTCTTCTCTGGTCATCTTTTAACATCATTCTACGCTTGGCTGGTGGTGGAATGCCTCATCAGAAGAATCATCAGGCTAACCATGGTCCTAGTCGTGCAGGTTAGGTTCGAGACAGATGCTCCCGGCTTGAAACCACTACAGGACAAAATGTATGTAGGTTCCGGCAGGTTCGTTGTCGAGGAGAACCAACCCATCATTGTGGAATACAAGATCAGTGAGGTAGGTGCGCAGTGCAGTGAGGAATCAAAGGGTGGCTAAGGTGTTGGTTGATATTGCCATGTGTGTACGAATAATGACTGGCGTATGGGACGATGGGAACTGTCATGGTTGGATTGCTACTGCACAGCCTCTTGTTTCCAATAAGCGGATTCAATTCGCATTGGACGATAGAAACAAGCCTCATGTTGATACAAAAGCTGCAATGCCACTGGTTTGCGCGTTCCCCACCTTCGGTTTCGCCACCATTGCAGCCAACTCCTATACGAAGCTTATTGTCGAGGCCCCGAAACTCCAATCTGCAGTTCTCTATTCCTGCAGAAAAACGCTTTGTCCGTCTGTCTTACCTCTCTGACCTTCCGATCCCAGTCTCGATACATGCCTCCCAGATTGAATACAACTAAATTGACCCGCTGGGCGGATACCCCGTGTTCTCCTGGGCCTTGTGCAACTGACCTACAGCAACAACGGCATTCATCCACGCCTATTGGGTGACACCGGAAAGCTGCAGCAGGCGTTCGCCGGCCCGGAGATTAGCATACTCGTATGCCTTGGACTCTGGTGGGAAGGTCCCACTGGCAGCCCAGAGGTCGATCAGAGGCTGCATGGGCTCCAGCTCAGCCGGTTTGAGCATGTCCAATGCGGTGGCGGTCAGGACGAAGTGAGAGAAGCAACTGTTGAGCTGCTTCTCGAGGTTAAGGTGATAAAAGGGCTCCGTAAAGTGAGCCCAGTAGAGGTGGGCGTAAACGCGGAACATCTGTCGGAAGATCATCTGGCAAATGTCGACAAACTTTTCGGGAAAGCCCGATCGCTTGCCGATCCATTCGGGTTCACCGGGGTTCGACAGCTGGGAGAGAGGTGTGGTGGTGATGGAGGAGTTGTGGGCGTACGAGACGCCAGAAGGATCGGTCGGGAAGATGTTGGTGTCGTCGATTTTCCCGGATATCCATCGCTGCATAAGCGTCATGTACTCATAGGCCGGAAGCTCAACAGGCTCCCTATTCCTGTTGAGCCAAGTAAAAGAATGGTTACTGGCGGCGCGTGAGTACCAAGGACTTGTTTTAAGATATCAAACCGCTACTTACGCCCCAGCCGACATGCGCGGGCAAGAAGATGAGTTGCAGATGGACGAGCCATCATCCTCCTTCTCGTGGAGGACCCGGACAAAGTTCCAGAGGTTGCGGTAATGCTCGACAACTGGCAAAAGATTAACCCTGTGAGATTTGGTGGTTTTATATCTAAGAAACATACCCTGGTGTGCAATCCATTCGCCTTGCTCTACCGTCTTGGGACGAGCGCTCAGGGTCATGAAGTTGCCCTTGACAATGTGCTTGGCGTACTGGGCGTTGAGCCACAGAGGAAGAGGCCGAGGCAAGTGATAGGAAGAGATGAGGTCGTCGCTGCCCATCACGCCGCTCGAGTCGTCCATGCCGATGGTCTGAGCGAGGGAAGGAGAGTTTGGCAGAGGAGGGACTTTCGGGGCGAAGCTGGCCGAGGACTGACTCCCTTGAGAAGAGTGCTCTGGAGGGGGCGGCTGGCTGGCGGTAGACCCGGTCGGGCTCTTTTGAGGACCGCTAGGCTTGGCTGAGCCGCCTCGGAAACGGGCGTTGCTGAACAGTCGAGTGTCTTGTTAGCAACAAATCAAGTTGAAAAGAAACAAAGAAAGGCCGAATGGTCGACAGAGTCAGGATGGGTTGATGTGGCAGCACACTACGCTGAGACTGGTGCAGTTGGTTGAAACATTGCTAAGCCCGACTGATGACTGCAGCGAAGCGCCTCGATTGGAGTAAGTTGCCATCGCTCTGTGGCGCCCTTGTGAGGGAGGAACAACAGTAGGAGGAATATATGTGCAAGAGGCTTCTCACGATGTTGAATATTTGAAAAAGGTAAAAGACCAACAGTGCAGTTTCGTGACAAACTGCCCACGTAAAAGCTCGCGTGCCTTGTAGGCAATTTAGCAGACCCTTAGAATGGAGCCATCCCACCCACAGCCATGTTGAGAAGGCATGTCTTGGATGTCGTACTATGGAACCACATGGTGAGAGCTCGGTTGTGGATGGCCAAACCTCAAACCACTCGGTAGTGTAGTTGCACCGCGACCAAGAGAAGAGACGGCATGATTGGCTTCTGGACATCTCAAGAAGGTTGAGTGCGTGAAAGTCGTGAGTTTGTCATGTTGCACTTGCACAAGGGGCATCGAAGCTGATGGGGGAGCAAGCTCAGAGAAAGCATTCGCTATCACTTGCTGTGAGCTGGCCGATGTCTCTTTTCATGATGCCCATCAGACATCAAACTTGCTGGGGCTAGAGCAGCGGGAAAATAACAACTGAGAGAACCCCAGAAAAAACATTGAATGAAAGTAGGCAGGCAAAGACATCCATAACAATAACAAAGAATGCTACTTACATGCCGGAAAAAAGGTTCGACATGGTTGACAGAAAGGCGGGGTGAATGAAAGCGTGAGAGGGAGTTCGCGAGGAGCTGAGTCCGAAGTCGCTGGTCGCTGCCACGGCGTACGAGTCGAGGTTGAGGCTTGAGTCTAGTTGTTGCTCTTGTCGTCGGAGGTGAAGAAGGGTCTATCCGTTCTCCTCTTCTGCTTGACGGAGCTGCGCGATGTGAGGTCCAATATCAAACACCAACAGGCGGTTCGAGAAAGGGGGTTTTTGAGGTGTCGGTGTCGGACTGAACGGCGGCTACGTACCCCGTAACTGCCCAAAAAGCGCCACGCGCTAGCGCACCTTTGAGCCTCCCTTGCTGCTGGCTCTGAAGGCCACCTGAAGCCCACTATTCCTGTTTCATATCCATTGTCCAAGCGAGCATTCTGCCTGCGACCTGCGACGAGAAGTGTGGCTAGTGCGGGCTCAGCCTCAGGCGTAACTGGAGGTAGCCGCAAACTCATCTGAAAGCCAAAGCCTCGCGACTTCACACTTTCACCTTGCGCGCCCAGCATCAACTGGCTTTTCCCTCTACCATTACTTTTCATCCATCGACATCGCGCTACTTTGTCAACTAAAACTTGCCCCATGTCCGACTCAGAAGACCCAATTGATCCCATCGACGAGGGCGGTGATGACCTTTTCGGCGATGAGGGCGATGATGATGTTGTGCCTACTAAGGAGCGCGTCCTTGACGACGACGATCTCGCCTCAGACCCGGAAGGAGACAGCTACGCGCGGTATCGCAACGATGATGACGAGCATATACAATTCACGACTAGAGATCGGGTTGTTATGGGCGTCAAAACTTATCGACATCGAATCCCCAAGCCCAAGGATGGCGCGGTAGGTGTTTGCCATGCATTTAGATGAGTATGGAGCGCTAACCCATTATTCCCAGTTACGAGTTCTCCGCGTTCCAAAATTCATCAAGATAATGCCTGAAGAATACGACCCGGAAGCCTTTCAGCCAACCGAGTTTGATCTGGCCAACGCCAAAGCCCAACATCCTAAACACGTCGCTCGAGTCCGAAGAGATCACAGTACCGGCGAACTCAAGAGTAACGCCAACATTTTCCGCTGGAGTGATGGATCGGTGACAATCTCTATCGGCGGCGAGAATTACGAAATTCAGAAGAAAGCACTCGCCCCGACGCCCGACAAACCCTACAATGAGCTCCACGATGGCCACTACTATGCCGCCGCTGCCGAACTGCACAGCAACCTCCTCATGACAGTCGGCCACATTACGGAGCAGTATAACGTCCGCCCGAATAAGGCTGTTGGTGACGATGCGCTGTCTACTCTCGCTGAGCGCATGGCACAAGCTAGCAAGCCTGCACAAGGAGGAGATATGATCATCCGGACGACCCGAGACCCAGAACTCCAAAAGAAGCAGGCTGAGATGGCCGAAAAGGAGAGAATGAAGGCTCAACGACGACGCGAAAACGCAGCCGCCAAGATGGATGGTGGTTATGGTCGATCCGGACGTGGAGGTCTATCGATTGGAGATCTTGAGGGAGGGCGCCGAGGCATGGGGTCATCGCGCAAGCGTGGCGCGCCCGGCTCTGGTAAGCCCAAGAGACGCCGAAATGACGAAGATTCGGATGAGGAGCTTGCACATGCCGTGGGCCGGCATGAAGGCTACTCTCTCGATGATGGCTTCATCGTTGGTAGCGATGAGGAGGAGATAGATAGTGAAGCTGAGGACGACGAGGAAGAAGTTCTTGACGATGACGAGGAAGAAAAGCCCCGATCCAAGAGGCAGAGAACTAAGGACCGTAGTGAGGATGAAGATGCCGAGGGCAGCGATGTCGAACAAGCGGCAGGTAGAAGCCGACGGAGGAATGTCATTGCTGACGACGAAGACTAGGAGAGTGTTTTTTTTTTGGCGGACTTTACAGGAGGCTCTTGATAGGGCGGTTGCATCACAAGGAAAAGGAGTTAGTGTGTATTTTGATGCTCTATGATAATCTTGAATCCTTGGCTCGTAAATCTGAAGCCATCGTGCGGTCACACTGGCGGATTTTGTGAGTGGCAAAGACAGCGAATATTATTTATTCGCAGATAGCTACAAACCACTAACTTTACCCGTTGGCTCATAGCCAACGGGTATTTTTTGAGCTGTACAGCCTATTATAGCTTGGCTTGCATGTGGTAGTGTGGAAGGCTGGCGATCTCAATGGCAATCACATGCCTAAAGTTTAGCGTCAAGCGTTGCACTTTGTTGACCTAGGTAACCAGCGGCGCTGCGGGGAGCTCCACGAACTCGACAACAGTCCAACACATCCTATAAAACGGGTTCGAGCTCGCGCCATCATCTCTTACCATAGAGGCCAGACGCCAAAGCCCACTTGCCGGCCTTGCATGTGGCATCGGTGATCCAGACAATGACCTAGAAGCGCGTGATCTTGCTGCGCTCGCCCCGAACCGACCTCTTCGGCCCTCTTCGATGGTGCTTGTGATCGTCCCTCGGCAACAATCATGGGGGTAGTTGTCGCAGTCTGGGGTGTCGTCGTGGACGTGACCGGTTTTTGGCAAAGGGTAATACTCTTCCTATGGCTTCGCAAAGGTAGCCTGCGACGACCTCGTCTCTAACCATGTCGCTGCAGAAGCTCCGCAGTTGGTACACGAGTAAGAGTCCCGTCGAGCTGTGGCTGGACCTCTTGCGGACCGCCGAGGCATTCGAGGACTGGGAAGAAGCTGCACTCCACCTAGATAACCTTCTCGGCCTCGATCTCTGGTATGACTATCCGTATCGCTCCGGTATGCGACTCGCACTAACACGACGCAGGAGGAATAACCCAGCTTCCAAGTACTATGACTGGAGGCTCATCGCCGAACGACTCGACTCACTCGCAAGCGCCCGAGAAGATGGCAACTTTCAGCAGCTCGTCAACCTCCTACGATCCGGCCTCGTTAGAAACCTAGGAAACATTACTTCGCCGAAGCTCTATAACCGATCATTCGCCGGCACCAAATACCTTATTGAAGAATACATTACACAGATCGCCGAGGCAGTGGAGGACATTCGCGCCCTTCCGACTAGTCCGTCGGCCATCCACGGAACCGGACCGTCCTTGACGACGCAGATGAAGCTGGACTGCATCCATGACACGAGGCAGGCTTTTGGGAGAAGCACGCTCGTCCTGCAAGGCGGTGCCATATTTGGCATGTGTCATCTGGGCGTAGTGAAGGCTTTGTTTCTGCGCGGCTTGCTCCCGCGTATAATTACTGGCACAGCTACAGGCGCCTTGATAGCGGCTCTTGTTGCGATACATACGGAGGATGAGCTGCCAGCAGTCCTGAGTGGCGATGGTATCGATCTGTCGGCGTTTGCACCCAAGAGCGGAAGTGAAAATGGCGAGCTTTCGATAAGTCAGTCATTCCATTCACGATGGGAAACCTTATTACGGAGGATCCGTCGCTTCTCGAAAGAAGGGTATTTTCTCGATGTTACTGTTCTGGAGGAGTGTGTGCGGGCTAACGTGGGCGACCTCACATTTGAGGAGGCCTACAATCGAAGCAAGAGGGTCTTGAACATTACGGTTGCGACAGAAGGTCAGGGAGGCGTTCCGACACTCCTCAACTACCTCACTGCGCCGAACGTAGTACGTTGACTGACTGCGCCGGCACCCTGTCTGTCCCTGGAGCCTTTGCTAACTTACGATAGTTGATCTGGACAGCTGCGGTAGCGTCTAATGCGTCTTCGCCATCGCTCTACGGGCATCGCAAGACTACGATGCTCTGCAAGGACGCTCACGGGAATATTGTTCCATGGGCTCCGGCCAACACGATTGACTTTCGACATTGGACGCACACGTCCTACTCTGATCGCGACTCACCTCTGCGACGCATCGCCGAGCTATTCAACGTCAACCATTTCATTGTCAGCCAAGCCCGGCCATACCTCATCCCTTTCATCCAGTCCGACATGCATGGGCCGTCCTTGGTTGAGGCTAGGAGCAAAACGACACAAGTGTCTGCATTTCTGGTTCGCATGGTCGGGCTGGAAATAAGACATCGCCTACGTCAGCTGGATACGCTGAGTTTACTGCCCGCAGGCATCCGCCGCTTCTTAGTCGACGAGCAGGTCCCTGCCGCCTCGATGATGCTCGTGCCAGAGGTGACGGCAGGGGATTTTGTGCGGTTGCTAGAAACTCCTACGCGAGAAACTCTGGACTATTGGGTTCTGAGGGGCGAGAGGAGCGTCTGGCCTGCTGTGGCGGCCTTGAAGATCAGGTGTGCTGTCGAGAATGAGCTGGATAGGTCGTACCAGGTGGTGAGAAAGTTCAAGGCTCCAGGCTTGCGGCGAAAGGGAAGTATGGCAGCAAACATGGACGCTGAAAGCAGAGAACGTAACGGTAACGGACCGTTTGGGTCGATTGGGATGGATGTTGATGCAAGCTGAACAAAGGCGTCTCGAAACATGACAGGATACACGACTAGCCCCATTGTTGTTTAGGATACGATTGTAGAATACCGTTTGAGCACGAACAGACTATCAAGCCATGGGATAATAACTGAAGAATGATGTAGTTGGCAATCCCCTTCCGTAAGTTCTTAAATCATGTGCGACTTTATCGGTACCATGTCCAACTCCCTAACAAGACGTATATGGCCTCACTCCTCAGTGTCTCGAGGAACCTCCATTCTCTGTGCGCCGTGATGTGCTGGATAGTTTGTTCACCATCATGTGTGCGCTTTGGTCTTCAAACCCTTGATTGCTCAGCCATCATGTTCAGCTTTGTCTACCCACCCGCAGTAATAGCTACAGCAGAACATTCACTCAGCAATAATGGCTGAACATCAAAGACTCAGTATGTTTAGCCTACCTCGGATACATTCCACTGCACCTTGCATCCATTTACTGGATCGTAAATATCGCGTCTCTACAACGGATACACCTACTCAGACAGTAGCATCAGTGCACCAGATAAGCAGTCCTCACCAAGTTAGCTCACAATGGACGGCAGAGAACTAGAGAGACACATCGTCAACCCGAATCAGCATCACAACAGTACCTTCATCTTCCTTCATGAGCGTGGCTCTTCAGGGCAGGAACTCGCACATGCCCTCTGGGCAGCCCTAGTCCCTCACTCCATCACCGACATTCTCCCAGGAGCTCGTTTCGTCTTCCCAGATGGTCCGCTGCCCGCTCCCGACGGCGGCCGAGATTGGCACGCCCTCGAGTATCCTCAGCAGGAATGCGCTGAGAATGCGAGTCTGGGCCAGTGGAGGCATGTGGCATATGCCGCAGAGCAGGTCGACATGATCGTGGCGGACGAGGCAGAAATGATCGGTAGGGAGAACATCTTCATCGGAGGCGTTGGCAAGGGCTGTGCCGTTGCTATGCTCACGATGATGGAGATGGAGCTTCATCTAGGGGGCTTCTTTGGCTTTGGAGGCTGGATGCCCTTCGTCGGAGATGTCAAATGTGTTGCAAGGACCGGACAGATACCAAACCCCTTGCCTTCGTTTGCTCAGCAAGGAGGTGGTCAGAACATGCTCGGCAACCAGGATGATGGCTCGGCAATGGACTGGCAACCCCCGGATGATGCAGCCCAGAATCTTCAGCCAAGTGCCAACAATGGCATGGTTATCGACCCGCGTCTCTTTGGCATCCAGGCGGATCAAGGACACGGTCAAGGAGTTCCCGCGCACGCCTTCGGAGTCAACCTCGCGCCAGTTCATCATCCCGACCAGTCGAAAGAGGCGAGACTCGAGCGTGTGACTTTCTTCCTCCGCCAGTTTGAGTGGCAGAAGGCTGCCCAGGAGGCATGGGCCACCGCCTCAAGCGTCTCGACGCCGGTGATGTTGATACACTCGCATGACGACGCCGCCGTCGACTTCTCACACAGCAAAGAAGCCCAGGAGACACTGCAGGCCATCGGGTTTCAGGTGAAGCTGCAAGTGCCGAGTTCAGGCGGCCATGGCGTGAGCCAGAAAGCACTGGATGGGTTTCTCCAGATGGTGGTAGACCTGAAGGTCGGCCCGTGGCAGGATGTCATGGCGTTCTATCTGAGCTCAGCCTAGAAGGTTACTTGAGCCGGAAGACGAGGTGCATCATCTGAAGGGCGGCAGTCGAGTCCAGCTGAAAGCTGCATATGGGCGACAATCCTCCGTCGTTGAATTGGCCAACCAAGTTCATGGCGTCTGCAGAGCGTTACGTGGACACGCTGACATGGAGGGTCTCGATTGGATAACTCTGGAAGGACTGGGTAGAGTGTGGATGGTGATTGATTCATAAGCGCGAGACCAGAATCTGTACCTACGACTGGAATGATGGCTGCACCATCGACGCATGAGTGTGAGACATAGACATTGCATGACATGCCTGATACAAAATGTAGAGTGTGAATTTGGGTTCTGTAGGTTGTCATCCAGCGGTTCACACATAGCCATGACAAGACTATGTGCCTGGTGAGACGGATAAGATCGTGACATGTCATCTGAAGAGGAAAGAGGAAACAGCCCCAAGAGCATCGAAATGATGTAATAGTCGACATGACTCACTTTATCGAGCCACGTTTCCCCTCCGGTTTGGTCGAGGGAGCGTATAATATTGCCCTAATGGGTGATCGATGAGGCTCAACTGACTGCCTACCTGTCGGCAGCGACGTGCTAGGGGCGATCTTATCGGGCGCTTGTGCTTATCGCAAGGGTGTGATGTCATGGCTGGATGTCATCTCGTTATCCAATTGAAGCTTCAATTGGCTTCGACGTTTCATCTTCAGGTGGCCCGGGTGACGGAGACGGCGCATAGTCCGTGCCATAAATCCTTACGAACCATCAATCAGCCCTGCGAGTTGCCCAGCAGAGTGCCTTAGCCCCTTGCTTCCCAGGATCCAAACGGCGTACAGTAGAGGAGGCGAGAGGGTGCGTCGCACAATGGCGGCATCAACGCGACTCGAGCAGTTGACCAAACAACATCGAACTTCCTCCATCCCGGGCCGATAATAAAGAATACTACGTTACGTATCCTCAATTTCACCCAAGAACATCCGTCCGGCCGGGCGTCGAAGAAGAGTGAGGCGACTAGCTTGGTAGTTTGACAGGTGAGTGATAGCTCACGCCTCATAGAGCTCTATGCGAAAGAGGGTTAGAGACACGAGGAAACACAAAGTATCCGTGACTCAGGTCCCCCTCTATGTTTCGTTCACGGGGATGTAAATAAACTCGGATTCCAGGGTGTCGAGTACCCAGAGTACGGGTACTTGAGATTGGCGATTACCTAGATCGTACCCCATGCAGCCATGCAAGGAGGCATGCCAACGCATCGCTGACGAACCACTCGGTCCCGAACTCGTCGAGCTCCAATGTCACGATGAATGAATTGATTACGCTCGTGGTTTGGCTAATTGAGTTGCTCCTATTGGTGTCAGAGAAGTGAGAGTCCTAGCTGCGTCATGCTACTGCGAGACGGAGAAACCGATGGGTTCAAAATGCCGCCCTCGCCCACCTCCTGGGGCCTCTTCTATCCCATCCTTTTTCTGCCACAAGACGATATATCATCCACCACGCAGGTCGATCTCGCCTGTAACACCAGTCCATTCACGGCTTCTGGTTTTGGGCTCTTGGCGCACAAAGCACGTCTTGTACGTGCTGCATGTGTAGAGCAACTATTAAGCCGCGTGCAACGACAATTCCTATCAACTTCCCTGTCTTCCTAATTCCTCCCGAAGTAGCACTTCTGAGCATCTCACTTCAAGCTTGTCATGATGGAGTCTGCCAACAATAACTACAACTCCCTCGATCCCAACCCATCCCCCTCTTCTTCTATCTTCCTCGACGACCCTGACTCGTCCGGTTCCATCTATGGCGATATCGTCGATGTCATTATGGGCAACGGGCTTGGCTACGAGCATCCCCCGCCTCCCACCTCAGATGCTTCCATGTCCGTGGTCATCGACGCCGCAGCCGCTCCTCGGACTCCCCGAGATGAAGACGAGAACATGACGTACGGAGAAGGGTGGACCATTGTCGGTTCCTCACCCTCCGTCCGACCCACTTCCTCCGCCTCCGAGACCACTTGCCCCGCCCCGGCCTCGGTCACCGGCTCCCGCTCCGTCCACGACGACCTGACTGCCTCCAATATCCTCCTCTTCGAGCTGCAGAACAGCCCGTCCGTCAGCCGCGACAACTCCCGCCCGAGCGTCGCCAGCCCTGGCTCCCACGCGCCGCCAAAGAGACCCAACACCCGTGCTTCTGACATGTCCCCTCCGGACCTCACCGAACCCTACAGCCCCGCTGCCGGCAACGACGACGCCGGGGGTCTCTGTGGCATCGGTGCATGGGCTGATACTGCAAGCCCTGCTATTCTCGCCAAGAAGATTCGAATTACTCCGCGACAGTGAGAGAATTAAAAAACTTGTTTTCATTTTACTTACCACGAAGATCCCGTGAGAGGCGTTATTGAGGGGGAAGGTTGGATTCTCATCTCAGGATCGGCTCTGCGCTTCATTTACATCACTCACTTCTTCTGCACAGATGCCCTCTGGTGTTATCGTTTCGGAAGCTTTCAGAACCTCTCCACTGCTTTTTGGGTTTTTTCTCTTTCCCTTTCATAGTTGACTACAGCAAGATAGATACCCTAGGACTTGGAGATTTTTCGACCACATGGCGGACAAAGGAAAAATAATGGTTAGGGATGTTTGTACACATAGAGAACAGTGCCTTATGCAAGGGAGACAAGAACATGTCAGATCAGATCAGATCAGGACAATCAAACATAGCAAATTGTTGAAACATCACATGTCCCACAGCATTTCATTCCCCGCGGTCTTCAGAGGAAACGATCAGCATGGCCGATCCATCAATCCCAGCATGTTTCTGCGGCCTCATAGCCTCATACTCGGTCTCTGACACGGCGTGCGTGCATGTGCCCGCCCGGTCGCATGTGCCCGCGTCGCACTACGTACTCACATTGCTGCATCCGCCGACAACCCTTATGTTTGACCTCAAGAGAGTCTAATTACCGCTTCGAAGGAGATAGAGACATTTCCTCTCTATACTAAGGATTGCACGATCCATCAGAGCCTAAATAATCTTCTTCTGTCGTACCGCCACCCACAGTAGAAATCTTTTCATACAAGTTCAGAGTGAGTGATTATCATCCTTGGAGGAGAGTCAATTCCTCTCAAACCGCCAATGACTTGTGTGCCCTGGTAAAATGCCAGGCAGATAATGGAACGGCCCAACAGACAACCCCTTCCATACTTGTATGCTTGCCAGCCGGGGAAGCGGTTGTTCGTCCCGTCAAGTTGTTATTCTGAAACAGCAACTGGGCTGCGAGCGGGATGGCAGATCAGAGCGGACCGGCGTTTGACCAGCAACAGCAAGAAATCAATTTAGACGAGAGCCCTCACGCTTCTTCCACACAGCGTCCAGTATGGCACCGGCAACTCAAGACGGCACCAACGTCAGCCAATGCAGGGTATTGGAGAACGGATGAAGCACCTGTCTGCCAAAGCACTAACGCATCATGGAGACATCAGTGGCTGGCAAGACATGTAAGATAAAATAGACCAACTTCGAGTCCAATTGTGTTCTAAATACCTGGCGCTTATGACACTCCGAGAAGCCAACACGGGCTTCATCAGCAGAACCGCCGGCCGTTGACGCCTCATGGGGTAATCGAAAAAGAAAAAACGGAGGCCATCATTATAGAAGATTATACACCGAAAAAGCTGAAACTCATCAAACCGCTCTTCACCAATCCCACAAATGCATAAACATCGTGCCCATCCATAACTTAGTTAAGGAAAACCATGGCCATGACGGCACCGGCAATAAGGGCCAGCGAAGAGGTCATCTGGGCGGCCCCACTGTTAGGGACAGTGGTAGCACCGGTGGTCTCCGAGGAGCCTGAAGGATAGTATTAACAAATCTGGTCAAACAGTATGTGGCGGGACGATTTCACTTACCGGAGCCGCCGGTCTTGGTGGCCGCATGGGTCTTGGAGGGGGTCTTGGTGTGAGCAGTGGGGGTTGTGGCATTCTTAGAGGCATGAGGGGTGTGCATGGTTGTGTGCTCCTTGGTGGTTGTCTTCTCCTCGGTAGAGGAGGGCTTGGTCACGCTGGAGAGAGTGGTGACCTTGGTAGTAGCAACAGCCGAGGTGGTCTCGGCAGCGGACTTGGTAGCGGACTTGGTCTCAGTGGGGGCGACACCGGTGCCCTTGTAGGGGAACTGGGAGCTGTAGTTGATCTGGCCGGACTTGTTGTCCTTGATCTTGAAGTTGTAGTCGTCGGAGGGGAGACCAGTGGGGGTGAAGGTGAAAGAATCACCCTGAGCACTGCCTACATGGGGATTAGAGAAGGACACGCGTGACGGAAAGCAGCGTTGAACATACCGGTCAGGGTCTTGTAGTCCTTAAGGTCACCAGACTCGCCGTTCTGGAGAACGATAGTGCAGCCGCTGTCGCAACCGGTGAACTTGATAGTGTAGGGCTGGCCCTCGACGACGTCGAACTTGGTGTTGGTGAAAGCAGGCTGAGCCAAGGCCACGGAGACCAGGGCAGCAACGGTAGCGATAGTGTACTTCATTTTGATAGAAGGTTGGAAGGGTGTGGGTTGAAAGAGTGACTAGTATTACTGCCAGTAACAGTTAGTCAATGATCACTTTTGCTTGTCTTGAAAATGCGTGAATGGCAAAGGGATGCTGTTCGATATCGTAGTGGCTGATATTGTTGTGATGTCGTTGTGTAAGCGGGGTTGAAACGGCAGCGCGTGCGAAACAAGATTCAAGCACGCGACTCAAGGTTGCTCGGTGACTGCCCTCCGGCAGGTGTCGACAGCTGGCGACTGTGATTGTCGGATAGTCACGACGATGATCGATGAATCGCCAGTGCCAGTGCGCCCGAGTGCCGACTGCAAGTGCGAGGGAAATAGATTGCCGAGGTGGCTTGGGGAAGGAACCGAACTATGAGAAGAAGTCTCAAGACTATCGACTTACATTAGGTAGGGAGGAACAACGAGAGTAGCAGTTGACGAAGGACGACGTTGATGGAGAGTAAGAAGAAGAAGAATTCCGAGAAAGGAAGGGGAGGGAGCGATATTAAAAAGGGAGTGTAGCGGCAAGATGAAGAACAATAAAGGGGACGCTAGATTGGGTGCCTATCCCCGGAGGCGTCCACGGGTGGGAAGAGGCGTGGAGGTGGACAAGGACAATGGCAGAATGGTTATTTCCCCCGTCCCTTCTTCCCTCCCACCTTGACTTGCCGTTTGCAACTTCCCTGCCAATGTTTCCTTGGTCTCTCTCTCGCTACTACGTCGACAAGCTCTCATCTCACATTCCACCCACTGGCCGGCCAGCCACAAACCCCGGTCCCCGAACCAGAACGGACGACATCAGTACAGTTCCCTGCTGGGGAAATTAAACTAGCATGACCCATGTCGGTGCTATGCCTGTTGTGGGTCAAGCACCAAATTTACTGTGGGCGTCATACAGGGATATCCCTGCATTCAGGATCAGCTAGCGACCTCTCGGAGTGCTGTGCCTGGCAGCCCAAAGTGGTACGCGCCCAGCAGAAAACACCAGGGACTTGAGACCTTCGATCCATCACAACTGGAGCCTCTTCTCAAAGTCTTTCTCCCCTGTACCTCCTGGGGACGGGCACGCCGCGTGGCTATTGGGTCAATTGTTTAATTCTAGCCCTCCTTCAATAGCCAAGCCTGACTCGACTTTCACTCTCCGTCTGGTGAAAGGAGTCCAGTCTTCGCCAGCCTTACTCCCGGCTCTTAACCATGGTACGTACATTTAACCGCGCCGACCGGAGCTAGGTGGAGGTGGTGGGAGGGCTGCCTGGCTAGCCGCTGCCCACAACCTGGGGCTTGGGCTTGGGCTTGGGCTACACCACCAGCAGCAAAAGCCGCTGTAAGCCTTTCGACAAGCTGGCGAGGCCTTTGTTCTTGCGAGTCTTGGTTTGGGTATGTTATCCGACACGACGTATTTCATCCTTAGGTCTGACCCAGAGACAAACATTCAAGGCCAGGACAAGATCTCTTGCTCTCTCTAGGCTTACAGTGCAAAGATACTCTCTCTCGCCAAGACCACACTGTATGTTGCACTCTGATAGGGCATCTGAGGTAGCGCAGCGTAGCATCCATGTCACCAACGGTTCTGGGCAGATGACTTTCTGGAAATCTCGCATGTCGCCCGCTGCAATTATTGAGAGATTGTCCCTCATCGGTGGTCTGGATGCTTGCCGCTATTGGAAAGTGGACTCTTCAGCGCGTCCGCCTTTCCTCTTCGGGCCGCACTTTAATGATCTCGCCCCCCTTGGCCTGTCAATAGCTCCAATGGCGAGCTTCCTCTGCATCTATTCCCTGCACGCACTTGGACAGATCTTGCCATCTTCTGAGAGGTAGTGATGAGAGGGGCGCCTTTGAGATGCGAACCTCCTCGAATCAGCCTGCGGTGAGAACTTGCCAACTCAGCGCCTATAGCGTCTCTCAGCCCCTTAGTCTAGTTCTGAACAACATGTGGTGCGCCTAGTTGTGGACCAGGCTGATCGTCGTCCGCTGATGGCGCGCCGTGCCTCCGTTGCTTGGGCTGAACGTCGAACAACAAGAAAGACAACAAACAGACAGCACAGTCGCATGCAAAAGCCAACGGCTGCACCATGCAAGATCTTCACCTGCTAGTCTGTCATCTTGCCCAGCATTATGCAATCCAGCCTTACGGGATCGACAGGAGCTGGCATGTCCTACGTACCGATTCTTTCATCCTGCTTCATGGCTCGTACACAAGACAGGAAACCTGGAGCAGCTTTGCATGTTCTACTAAGTACAATGCCCAGTGCTTCTTGGTGGATGAAGGAAAAGACAGCTACGCAATGGCCTACGTACGACGCATTCCTTTCGTCGGGCGGGTCAAAGCTGATAGCCTGCCTGGCGATAGCTTGTCCGGGCCTTCTGCAATGGGGGACGCATGCCGGCAGTCTGGTTCCAGGACTGGCTCCCGCCTCTAGCGTCAACTTACTTACAAGACTTAAACGTTACGATGTGATGGCGGCTTTCTGTTTCTGGGGCGGCGTGTTTATTGTTGATGCTCATTCCCACCAGCACGTAATCCATTCGTGGCTGAGCTTGATTGATGGATGGTCGGAAAGCTCTGGACATCGTGTTCATCGTCGTTGGTGTCAATGGTGTGAATGGTGTGTGACCTCTTTTGCATCAAATCAACCGCCATCGACAACCATCAGTGGCCAATGGGTCGATCAACGGTTGCATTAGCAACCCACACGGAAGCAATAGTGCAAGGCAGTTATGTTCAGCACGCCGCGGCTGACGGTCTTGCACAGCGGCCACTACTGCTTTTGGTGCTATTGCTGCTGCATCGCCTCCGTGGTGCGTCTCATCAGTGTTGCACTCCCTTGACTCGCACCCAACGATCAAACATATCCTGGCTGTGCTAACTGGCCTCGCCTTTCTCCGTTATCGACCTCCGGATACCCACCGGCCTGTCCATATTGATGATGGCGCTAAAGAGTAACTCAAATCAAGACACGAGGACAACACATGGCGAGAGTGAACTTATCATCCGGGGTTGATAAATGATCCTTCCTGGTTCTTCGAAAGATTGGTTCTCCAAGCACACAGGATGGCAAGCGGACTTCTGGATCCCCAACTTTTTACCCTGGTCCGAACGCCGCATTAGCGTCTCTTCATCTCCACTCTTCTACTGTAGAGCAACTCTCGCGGGGGTGCATCGACGACGCAATCTCCCTCAGCCCCGCCGCATGCAACGACGTCCATTCCCGCTTGATGGAATGACGGGCCTCCCTTTGGAAGCTAGACCCTGTTGAGCAGGTATGGTCGCAGGTATGGTCGTAGTTGACCCAGAATTTTCCTGCATCAGGTTTCATAGCCAAGCTTTCGCTTCATTTTCATCGCCCGTCCTCCCATCATCTCCCCAGCCAGGCCCGGCTGGGGGCTCGGCGTTGTGGGTTTTCGATGACTGAGCCGTTCCCTGGCCCGACCACATGCTATATCCGTAATCTGTAGTATTGACTTTATTAATGCCTCCCACAAGGAAGGATTCTACTGTAACGTCTGGCCATGAAGCTGCTTTCAGCACTTTCATGCAAGCTGCGCTGAAGTGATCGAAACCCCTGGCTCTACCGAGTACAATTACTGAACATCAAGCGAAATGCCTCACCGATAATGTAGAAACGTCATGACTGCCGATCCAAGTCCTTTGATCTCAATTTACAGTCCTAATCTCGGTAGCCCTTGAGATAATTCATACGCATTCTTGCGTCCAGCCTTCCCTGTCACCCCGCCGCCTCTAAGCATATCCGTCTTCAATCACTCACGCCCCCCATGCAATCAATGCCAGTGAAGCCACTCCTACCACCCCCAGAATATAACCTTTGTTGTTCGGAGCAGCTGTTCTCGTGTTTCGGGGCGCTTGGAAAGCCAAACAGGCCTGGTTATCCGCTCCCTGTCACTACGGGCATTGGTTTGCTTTGGCCTATTCCGAGATTAAGATTTGAATTTTAGATCTGATCCCAAAATTAGGATAGCCTTTCTGGTCCTACCAGTTGGCTTAGATAGATCCGCAGCCTCCAATAGCCGTACGGATACTACGTACAACCAAAGTCAATGCCAACTGGTGGCGCGTCGTATCCTGGGTCGTCGACGTCCCCGGACTCGTTTCATTGTCCTTTTCAATTAAAAGTGCGCTCTACCTATGTAGAGGTAGCTAGCTATTGCTGTTTTTCCAAGTACGTACATACTCCAGTGTATCTCCCTTGTTCCAAAGGTGCGATTGGCCGTCCCAAGCCGGGCCTTTAGTCCGGAAGTTTGGGCACTCACCTCCTCTACAACGATGCCATACTATTAACTTCTCTCTTCCGCCCGATGTGTGACCTGGTCGTCATTATTCACCCTGAACAAGCCGTGATGAAGTGATTCCGACATCTACAACATAGCAGTCCAGACCAACTTCCTCCTCCTTCAGTGTTCCAGCAGGCGCAAGCTGCCCTGCACGACGACGTTCTCGAGAATAGATCCCGGAGGGATGTCGATAGTGCTACCCTCGGTTGCAACGATAATAACAGTGCCCTTGAGCGTCACACCGCGGCCGAGGTTGACAGCACCAGTGATGGTGAGATGATCAAGCTCCAGCACCTTGGGGATGGAGGGGATTCGCTTCTGGAAGTCGGAAACCTTCTTGAAGTCACCACCAAGCTTGATCAAGGGGGCATCACCGAAGCGAGCGGCGCTCATCTGAAGCTGACCGTGCTTCAAGGTGTAGAGATCCGACTTGACCAGCATCAGGTCGGAGCAGGTCTTGACGGGTAAGAATCGTCGGCGGGGCACGTTGACACCGTGGGCATTGTTAAAGTGGCGGATGGCAGCACCAACCGCGGTCTCAAGCTGGATGATCGAAATGTCGGACTCGCCCTTCTTGTCACCAGGAATGGTCTTGCCGTTAGGGATGATCTCCATCTCCAGCTCGTCGTTCTCCACCACACGCTTGATGGCCTTGAGGTTGAGCCAGATGTTGTTGGTGTTGAAGTACTTGAACTTCTTGATCGACTTGAACTCGTTAACGTGCTCCTTGGGGACCTGGGCAATCTCCAACAAGCGGACAGAGCCCTCGTAGTCAATGATGGTACCACCCTTGACGTCGGCCTTGGTCTTGTTGGTCAGCTCCATGATGTACTCAGCGTTAGTCTCCATCATGTGCTGGAGGATGCGGAGATCCACAACGGCACCCAGGTTGTCGACGTTGGACAAGAAGATGATCTCGATGCCCCGCTCCAAGAGCTTATCGAGGATGCCAGAGTTGTACAGAGACTCGAAAACGTCACCGTGACCGGGGGGGTACCACTCGTTGATGGAGGATTCATTGTCTTTGGGAACGGGTAGCAGCGAGTCCTTGTAAATTCGGGGGTATCGGGACTGGTTGAAAGTAAGGATGTCGACATTGTGGCCCTCGTATTTCTTGATGATGGCAGCGGTGTCGTCATTGGTGTTGAACGAGTTCATCAGGATGAAGGGCACGTTGACGTCGTAGGTGCGGTTCAGGAATTCGATCTGTCGAACGGAGAGGTCGAGGAAGGACATGCCGTCACGGACCTCGATGACTGACTTGGGACCGACGCAACCCATAGAGGTACCCAGACCACCATTGAGCTTGAGGACAGCCAGCTTGTTCAGGAACTGGACGGACTCGGAATTGGCAAGGTCTTCGTAGTCGACAACCTGACCCTGGGCAGGGGGGGCAATGCGATCCCAGTCCCTACGCGATTATCAGCAACCGAATTATATAATACTGGTCGTGGAGGGGAGGCATACACGGCGTTGCCCTTAGCCTTGTCGTTAAGGTATCGTCGGAAGAGGGCGAAGAAGTTGTCCATTTCAGTCTCAAACAGCTGCGAAGCATGGTCAGTCTATGACGGTCGACCTATATTCGCCAACCAGAAACTTGCCTTCTTCTGCTCGGGGTCCTTGACGGTCTCGGCGAGGTTGGTCAGAGAATTTCGCATCTGAGCGGCGGCAACGTTGGTCGAGGTGTTCTCGAAAGCCTGAGGCATGGTGTGTTAGTATATGACAAGACTCCGAGTTAAAGGTATGTAGCGAGAGCTATTGCTTGGGGGTGACCGTTTGGAGAGATGGAAAGGGAGAGGGATTGAAGCTCGCGACCAGGCCCTGGCACCTTAATAGGTCGCCAGAGCGTCGTGAATGAGCATGGCATAATCCACAACCTTCACCTAGTAGTGGTGAAGACAAGGGTTTGCTGCTACTCTCGTCTTCACTATAATTGCTTATGAATGCTTAGAAAGTCATTGATGCAGCTAAAGGCCTGAAAAGCGCTCCAGCTGCGCTCCAGGAGACCGATCCGGGTGCTAGCAACGACCATCGCCGAAGCAACGGAAATGGCAGATGCCGCTTTCTCTCGCCGATTTCCCCCGAGTAGATTGCACAGTGACTTTGTGATGGATTCACTGAATTGAGGGATCTGGACAAGAATGTTTGGACTCACCATGTGACTGCGCGTCTTGCCATGACGGCGCTCAAACACTTGATCATCACCTCCGGTATGGGGCTTGAGGTGGGTAGGCAGCGCGCTCTTGATTGCACCGGCCATTGTGACGGTTGTGAGATGTTATACGGGGGGTCGAAGAAAGACGGGGTCGAGAAAAAGAGGAGCAGATGGAAGAACAAAGGTTCAAGGGGAGAGGAAGTTGTCGAGGTCAAGTTCCGTTAGGACAGCGAGAGGAATGAGGTAAAGGAGGGAGCGGGAGATGCGGGGCGGTGATGCCGTTGTTTAGTTCAACCGCCAGTTGTTGGTGGGGGTGGCGAGCTTTCGGCGGGGAAAAAAAATATGGGCGTCTAGAGGCTCCTGAGGTGCGATGACGGGAATCTGCGAGGGAAAAGGCGCGGATTATTGTGTAACAGTGACGTCTTCCCTTAATGATCACTTCTACTCTTGCTTGTTTTGTTTTCCTCCTTTTTCGACTCTCTCGAGGCGGGCCAGGTAACGTTGGGGAGGAACTTTTGAGGTAACAGCTCTGGTTATGATGGACACTCGGTAATAGTCTGTTTGGTAGCTCTGGCGTTAGCTGTTGAGCCCACACGGATATTTCTGCCATTTGTCTTGTTGACCTCCGGGGCTTGCCATTGCAATGTTTCATCATGATGGCGGCCAGTTCGTCACCGAGGCAGTGGGCATTGCGGAATGGAGGCGTCCTACCTGTGCTATGTCCAGTCTGAGGAGAGGATAGCGGTTAGTCAACAAGCTATTATGGCGGGAGATGGGGGGATAAGGCAATATAAACAGAGAGACAGAGAGCTGGCAATGGCAATGGCAATGAGAATGGGAGCATGCGTCTCCTCTCCTTTTTCCATCCGTATCGCATCTACTAGAACTGGGATCTCGTCGTAATAATTAATTTCTCGGCTTCGTCGACATGGGAGCAACCCCACCACTTGCAACAGCGATCTCTCTCTCTGTGGCGTGCCAACCGGCCAGGGTCCCCGGCATGCTCTTAAAGCGAGAGTAGTGTCCATTCATAGATGTGTTAGTGCACAGTCTTCGCGGATAATGGATAATGAAGCAGGCAGCGATGGATAACATCATGGCCTCCAATCAAGCATACATCGATACTGCCCCTTGCTCTGATGCAACAGCTATGGAACATCTCGAAGGCCGCAGCACCGCTATCATAATATCGGCCTTTGTTGGTGGCGGTTGTCACAACCAAGACCTCCCGTCAACAGCGAACAAACCGGTCACTGAGTAGATAAGCTCATTGTCCATGACGGAATCTCGCTCCTGGGTAGGTTAAATTACACCACTCGGTTACTCTGCTTCGTAAGAAATGTTCCATTCTTGGAACAGCACACCGTACAGGTGTCATGAGAATGCCACCCCGTGCCCAGGCTTCCCCCCTCCTCCCCGAGAACAGCCCGGCCAAAGCTCCCCCGAGCAGACCAAGCGCGGCTCTAGCATATCTAGGGCTAACAATTGGCTGGAGAATAAGACAAGCCCTGAGAAGAATGGGCTCGCCTGTCTGGGCCCAGCGAAATGAACAGAGTGGATGCGTTTCTCGGTTGGCCAAGAGGAACCTCGCAATACTTCATCGGCGATGCTCTTTGACCCGCAAGTCCATGTCTTCTTGAGGTACTGGAACGGCGACGAGGCCGAGCTTTACCTTGTCTAGTCTGACTGTGGAAGAGAATCAGGGTTATGTTTAATGTATCAACTCAATCCTTTCAATAAAGCTTTCATTCTAGGACAACCCTCATTGAGGTTGATGACCTGGGTTACCCCCTCCCGTTCCGTTCCGTTGGTCGATATCTGAAATGTTCTCAGATGCGCGCTTTCATCTACCTACCGGGTAGCGCTCCTCCATGCTCCTGCCACGTGGGCCTAGCATTGGACAAGCCAATCCGCCATCTCACGAGTCTATCCCGTCGTGCATAGCCGATTGAGTTGTTTCTTGAGTTATTTGATTATTCGTGAATGAAGCAAGGCGTAAGAACTCGCTCCATTCTTTTGCCGGACAGGGCCGTTCCCCTCATATCATCACCAGGCTAGACGAGCTGCTTCAAAGCACCTTAATATAGATAACTAGATGGTTGAGTCGGCCAATTGTAGCTATGCAACTCACAACGGCGTTGCCCAGCCTGGAGTCTTCTGCCACCTCGTTAGATAGCAAACCCCCCCTTTCCCCCCTTTCTTTCTCTATCATTGGGGAAAAATTGCCTGGCGTTAAACTCGAAGCTGTTAAGAATTTTCTAATTGATGATACGTAGTTATAATCGGGCTTTTAGCCTGTTCAGGCGATACGAGGGGCGACTTGTGGCGGCAAACGTTAGCTGTGGGGCTTGTAGCCACAGTTGAATGGTCCAGGGGTTGTACCATAGGTAATCAAGTTCATTATCACGCGCGGTCTGACCGTCTGATGTCTGAGAGAGTCGTAACGGCTCAAGATTCGAAGCCGACTTCTCGTAATCAGGGGGTCGCTATTCATCACGGCATTATAAAGGTTCTCAGACTCTCAGGTCTCACACCGTGACTTGACAACCTCAACCCAGCATCAGCATCAGAACCAGAACCATGGGCAGCCTAGATACCCTTCCCTTCTGGAACTACAACATCCCTGAGGACCAGAGAACCGACGGGTGTCCCGACTTTCTCCAGAACCTCTCTGCAAAAGATCGCGGGATTCTCTCCACATCAGACGCAGAGTTCCACATCTCTTCCTGGGACAAGGTTCGCCAAATCGTCCGATCCAACCGGCTCGAGCTCTTCAAGCGTGTGCCCTCCGAGCTACGTCGCTACAAGGCCTTCACGTACCACCTCAAGAAGAAGCACGGCAGTGTCTCAAAATTCATCCTCAACCAGCGCCTCGGGTGGACTGCCCCTGTGGCGGCACGTGGCGCACCGTTTGAGTTTGAAGACGACTACAAGATCTTGTACAATGACGCCCCGTATGGTATAGACCCCAGGATTGTACATATCGTGGTGTGGACCAAATTTGATCTTGTGGAGGATCCTGCTACTGGGGATTTGACAGACAAGGCGAGGAAAGAGATTGATGACTTTGTGACAAAGACGTTTCGGGCCCATGTTCCACATGAAGATGTAAGTGATTCGAAATCTAGATTGGTTACATAAGTAGGCGAAGCTAATGAGGATAGGTGATATGGTTCAAGAACTGGCGTACTCTACAGTCGGTAGGCGCAGTGAGACATTTTCACGTCATGCTCTTCAACCCAGATCCCAACTTCATCCAGACAGTCACGAATGGAGATGTTCCTCAGTGTGGGCTTACAGTGAGCTAGTGAGCATAGGGTTGGAAGCTCTAACACATACTTAGCTCGTGGAGGAGTTGAGCCGAAGATACAGGAGTCAACGCGTTATTAGCAGCGTACATAGGCCAGTATCATATCCTGGCTCTTGTACAATATGCAAACATTGTCTTGTTGATAGAGCAAAGCCACCCAGTTAATAATAACATAATTGAGGTATCATGCGTGTACGTAGACCATCTTCTCTGATTCTTGATTTGCAGCTCTCCATCTTTCAATCCAATTCTGATGCCTTCTCTGTCTTGACGTCTTCAGCCTTGGTACCCTCGGTCTCGATGTCCTCGGCCTCGATTTCATCAGCTTTGGTGTCCTCCGTCTTGGTGTCCTCGGCCTTGATATCCGCAGTCTTAACTGTCAACTCCACGCAGGCTGCATCCGCAAGCGGTACAGCCATTGGCTTCTCCAGCCCGATTCTGATGATCTCGCCATAGAAATCATCACGCTTGGTTCTTAGTTCTTTGGCAATATGGACTGAAAGATCCGCTGCCAGAGCCTCCAGTGTCTCAAACGACGATTGTGTCATGACCTAGAAAGATGTAAGCTTGCAATTCAGGAATCATGCTCCAACCTGTACTTACATCGACCACTACACCTTCGAGGACGGCATAGTCATCATGCATCGTCTCGTACTCGTCTATGCGTACATTTGCCACGACCACCTGCTTGGCATTGCGCTCATTGCTGTTTACGCCGATGAGTGTAGGCACTCTCACGCCCTCCAAGCCCAGCTCCAGGCTTCTCGCTGTTATGGATGAGTTGTTGAAGAGACAGGATCCAGAGAGGCGGATTGCGCTCCCCATCAGCGACGCCTTTGGCAAGACGAGCAAAATAGACAATCGACGAATGACGCTGTGATCCAAGAAGGGCTTTGCCTCGTTCGCTGACGGTTCTTTAATGCCAGTGTAACGGAAACCCGTGAGCTCGATCCAGAGCCTGTTCATGACGTCGCTCAGCGACAATCCAGATGTAGGCAACTTTCCCAGAGTGCTGAGAATGGCTTTGCTGAGCAAACCATAGTGCACTGTGTCTGAAGCAACCTTGTCATCTGAAGATGATGCCCCAAAGGCATGCGTGAGCGAGACTTCAACGGAGACCAGAAGAGGCTGTGATTTAGCTTCACGGCCCCAAGCATCTTTGGGCCCCTGGATGGTTGTCTGGAGGTTTCTTACGCGGATGACGGCAACGGGATCTCCTTCGGCGTTCGAGAGCCGCCGAGACGACACGATAGGAACTTGTCCGCTCATCACTGATGGTTGTCAGAGATGGAGTATGACTAGATAGTCGAGAAAGTATTTTCAACGCGAGCGGGGTCAAAATCCTTTTCAGGCGACTTAGCTGTGCGAAACGGTCCTGTAATCAGTAGAGTGGAATCCGGTCGCAAGCTGTAGCGACAGCGACACCTGTTTCAAGTTGACTACTGAGTCTAGTGTGTAAAGCTCTAGTCTGGTGACAGGTCTTCAGCCATGAGTGAGCCTTTGAGTTGATGTCATTGAACATGTGGTGACGGTGAGGCTTAAAATGACAGGCAACGGCGGGGCAAATCAAGGCCTACAGCCACCATCCAATTCAAAAACCGGAAATTGTCACATATAATAATGATAGTACATTTCTGTCAGCCCAACACCATTCACAGACATTAAATCGAATGACCCCATTGCGCGTTTGTTACCGAGGTGAGGTTGATAGTGAACTTGCTTACCCTACACATCTACGTCGATCAGGCTGCTTCTCATGGCGATTCACTTCAGAGCGAGAATGTTGGCGACTGATATCGCTCAATATAATCAAAACGCCAGAGACATCTCGTCTAGGGTGCACCGCTATCCTATGTGGCGTGAGAAGTACAAGTACGCTGCATCTCCTGTTAATGGACAAACTCGAATGCTTTCAATCACCCACTGTTGGGAACACTCAATAGATGGATAAGCAGCTGGGAAATGCATACCTTTCTCTGGCTGGAACCTTGAAATAGTCGAAGGTCAAGGAGTGAGCTCATTCAAAGGCGCTGAACTGCTCGTCAACTCCGACATATTCATACTTTTGTCGGCGATATATTAACCCTCCGGCCCCAAGAAAGCCACGCTTGGCGCATGCAACCGCATCCTTCCCGCGAAGTAACCACAAGGCCTGAAAGCCTACCCATTCTAGCGGTTCGTAGGATCGCGACATCAAGGACCAGGGTGTAACCTTAAACCTCCCAGGCGTGGGTCGAGCGTCTACTAGAACCAGCGCGCTCGGTCGGGCTGTCGTATGAAGAGACGCATGTTTCCCCCCTCTTGGGCTTTAAATCGATTCTGAATGTCTTTTGTTCTGCACGCCCAACCTTTCCTGCGTAGATAACGCGACCGTATAGGGGATACATATTATGCTGGGTCTACCAGAACGTGTATGACTCAGTCCTAGTACGTCGGGCTCTTGATTGCCCTCCTGAAGACGACCTGTACGCGGTTCAACTGAAAACCAAACATAGGACAAACGGCGGTCTCAAGCTAATGCTAGAGTCTCCAGCTCTCAACCATAAGGCGCCTTAACATGGGCCTTGTATCGCTAACAAGTCGGTAAGAATCTTTAAGTTCGTTTAACTGGAGTTGAGATGACATTCGGTCGCTGGACTGACAAGGCAAGGCTCAGACTTCACTAAACGTAGAAACGTTTGTGATGGCGTGCTGCCGTTGCGCCCGCCCTAACATCGATGCCAAGACTATAGTCGTGCCTATGGAGAAGAGTGAAACACAAATTCAAGCGACTGCCAAGACAAGACATGGGTTTGACAACACATCTCTCGCTCTACCGCTAAACGAAAAGAGGATGACACCCTCGAAGTGTAACATCAAGTCCCATATTGAAGTACAGCTTCGGTCGAGAAACCTCGAATCTGGAGTTCAGTGGTTCTCCAAGAGTACTATAGTCTGGCTTTAGTCGTTGACAGCCCTCCAGATTATGCGACTGCAGACTAACGTTGTAATGTCGCGTGAGGGCGTTGCGCAAGGACATTCGTTTCTGCCCGACATCCGTAATTGCGGTTCAATGAATGCGACCAAGTGCCAACTGCAGCCAGGAACAGGTCAAGAATGTCTTCCCTGCAGTGGCTACAAGTGCCTCTTACGTCCACGAAGTACAACACCAACCCGAAGCTCATCGGTCCTATGCGCCTGGAAGCCCGATGCTTGCCAACGCAATCCGTGGATTCTGGAAGAGGGGGGGCATGTTGAAACCCAACATGGGTATCCGTAGACCCAGGGACGTTTCTCTTTTGGGTTGCCTGTCAGTGCTCTTGGTTGCGATACCCCGTCTGTCTGAATCGGCCCTGACCCCGTCTTGCAAGGGCCCCCTGGGAGCTGAGCACGAACGGCTGGATGATCGTGAGAAAGCAAAGCCCTACCGGAAGAGGAATTCGTTAGATGATCGTGCAACCCCAGAAATGGTCCCCAGCTGATCAAGGACAGACACTTTCGGCGTTGCGACCAAATCGAGCTAGTCCCTGACAAGCGACAAGGAACGCCTCAACTCCAACACCACGACTACCTATGCGGAACAGCCGGCAACTGGCCAGGCCGTTTTTGGGTTTGGTGATGGTTGTGCGTGGAGACTGAGGACTGTAACGAAAGCCGCTCTCTTCTTCCGAGGACAGTAAGGTTCGACCGTTTAGTGATCCAAGATCTGTCCGTTGTTTCAGCGTGGGCGATTTTTTTTTTGGAGTTTCGACGGCATAGAGATCCGTGCCTTGCACACTAACGTGACATTCGTCACGCACCACCGACCACTTCAATACCGGACTCAATGGCTTGTACATTCGGAAATTTGGCCAGAGAATGATGACTATGCGTAAAATGAGTTAGATTCACCGCTTGAACCATCCTTTGCCAGGCTCTGCCTGGGTTGCTGCAGAAGATGATGCAGGTTCCTTACCCGTCGTGCGGATCAGGCAAATTCATTCTCTGGAGCCTTTCCGGGCCAATTGAAATCCGGTGTCGAAGTGCGAAAAAATGTATCCAGGGCCGAGGGGCAAGATTTCTTCAGACGGCATTGTCTTGAGAAGTTACCGGAACCTGAGCCTGTCTGAGGCTCAAACGCCAAAAGAGCAACATCCGCTTCAATGGGCGATGCCGAGTGACATTCTCACAATTGGATGTGAACTGAAACCAATAGTCAAGCGGCTCCAGTCTGCAATGACCTGCAACTTACACCCTTCAGGGATTAGAAATGTTATTTATTAACTAACTAATACGTACCAATACTTCCATACCCATAGCAATTTGCTTATAAGGTAAGTATCTTCAAAACTTACCACAGATCTTTAAGTTCCTTGTTAACAGATTATCAAATCATAAGGCA
>JABCKW010000658.1:0-31247 GCA_014824385.1 Fusarium cyanostomum
GGGGTCGGGGGGCTTTAAAAGGGAAGATAGACAGTCCTTGAAAACTTGCCAGCATCACATGGGAGTCCAAAGACAAGCTGCGGGGTAGTTTGGAGTGACAACTCCGTAGATTGGTTCGTGCTATTTCTAGAAGATGTTTAGAACAAGTGTTGGATGTGACAGCTAGACCTAAATAGGATGGTAAAGTGAGAGCAGCTCCGGTGTTAGGAAAGGCACTTTCATGATTGGTTTACTCGGGCAGGGATGAGACAGGGTTGAGATGGCTTCACTCGTTTGACTGGACGAAACACCAGGGAACTGTCTCCAACGTCCGACGATCGGATGTTGCGTCGTAGACTTGAACATGATGATGGGCCTCATCTTGGACTCTATCGATGGCATTCGCCAATTTCGAAGTATCCCGCAAATAGTATTGCTACTCCAGGCACGTACACGTAATTCCTCTCGCTGCCCTGCACTCTCTGACACAAACTGGTTGCCATAAGGTCACATCTCAACTACTATCCCACGCCGACAGCTCGACCTATTCGTCAGCTCAGTTCACATGGAATATTGTGACTACAAACCGAAATGTGCCGTCGCATTAGATAAAAGGACTGACATATCACGCAGGCATTGCCACGTAGCATAATCAGACACGTCATCACGCAACCCCAAAACATCTACGACCTGTAACAGTGATGCTTCAAAGACAGGAGAAAGGTGTTATAATATAGAGCATCGTTTAAGGTCGCAGGATGTAAAACAAAGGCACGCTGAAGGCTGTAGATTTAAAATATCTTAGACAGGGCTGTTCTGTTGACATCAAGTGGATCAATCGGTTGGATCTCAGGTTTAAACAGCCAACCTCTTGACACGTAAATATAGAAATAGAAAATCGCGGCAGCAGCTGATACTAATAAATCTCATCCACGATGGAAGCACAGAGAGTCGGCATGACTCGAACAATAATCGCTTAGTGATCACGTCAGCTAATAAGCTAGCTGAATAGGTACATGAATGTAAATGTGAATACAACCGTTCAGAACTTTCGTTAGTAAGCTCAGCAGAATCAATGTGGAATTTTGGAACGATGTCTTTGTTGCGTTTCGACTACTGTGTCCTATCAATCGGGTGGCTTTGAGACCAGTGTTGGAAACACTTGAATATTGCATATTCGGTGGGATATCATACGACAGATGCAAGTAGGTATACAAAACAGGTGACATTTGTTCGCGACCGATGTGCATTAAAGAGAAGCACAACAGTTTGGAACGTTTGAGCATCGTGCCCAATGTCGCTAATGCCAAGGCCGTTACATGTAGGAAAACACCCCCAAATGCCTCGTAATGCTCCTGGAGTCACTGGTGTTAACTAGAAAAGCTTGGTTAGTATAATTCTGTGCGACGTGGCCCTCCAAGTGCGAGTAAAAGCTCCATCTATCTGCCGCAGCACTCATGCCTTCAGGATCGCAGTAACGAAAGGAAGTATAATTGTTGGAAATAAACACTCGGTTTTAAGTTATACTAAAGGCCATAACAGATCAGGATACTGAATTTGTCCGTTGGAGTCACTTGCAAGAGTTGGCTGAGGTCATTGTTTAAGATCCAGGCACAGGGCAGCTACTTATAACTTCATGTGGCAATGCCAGACTGGCGGATTCTTGATCAAGACTGGGCCTTAGCAACACTTTATCGGAGGATCAGTTGAGTTTCTACAAAATATCTGGCTTTGCCACGCCAAACAGCGTTTGCGCCGCTTCGTCCGCCACGTCCTGCGTGAAAAGCTTAAGTATATCATTCTTAAGTAGAGAAGGTCTTCAACATCCAAAGAATGGAGCCTTTTATTTCCGTAGAGATGTAAAAACCAGGGGAAAAAGGATCATTGCCATGCAACAACCGTCGATGAACCCCTTGCGTCCGCCGGGCCGCGGTGAGACGGTCACCCCTTGCATACGGAAGCGATATAGCAATAGGGGCCAACAAGCCAACAGCCACCAGCTGTAACTCTAACGCAACAAGTTTTACTTGCCCGGATTCTAAAGGAATGCGAATATCGGGAGTCGTCTCTCAGGTCGGTTCCTCCGGCCAAATCAGGTCTTAACCCAATCAGATTAGGAAGAACGCCATGCCCAGCATAGTGGACAGGCACGAATCATTGTCTCATCGGATCGCCACCAAGCCACGTCTTTACCGCATGTAGTTTAGAAACTCTATCGAAAACAATCACTTCCCCTTGTGGCGCCAATCTTGGATCCATATTCTCCGCGAACCTAGCCTGGATGAGCAAACTGCAAGGGCCCGTCGAGGGGATGGGAATGCTGTCGCCACAAGGCTTGGGTTCGGGGCCCTGCTCCGTGAGCCACCTAAAAGGTTAACGGCCAGGCGGTATCCCGAAGCGTCATGATAGGAACAACAGTCGTTACCCAAGTCAGGAGTGGACCAGTTCTTTGGCGGAGCAAAAGCCACAATGTCAAGACGACCTGGGCCTTTAACTCCTGGGCTGCCTCTGGCGTCGATCTCCACTGACCGTTTTGAGGGAGGGTATAGATAGAACCGCTCAGCCGCGAAGCGCTCCAGGGAAAGAGTTCCGGGTTTCTCGCCAACGCATTCTGTTTCTGAGACATTGAGGTATCAGCTTTATTGTCATCATGAAGATGCTGACGGGACTGCTCCTCTTGGCCCTAGCCTGCCGGGCATGGGGCCTTGCGTCTACAGATACCATCACCTGGGGAGGCGACAACTCTCGAACTGGCTACCAAACGTGAGTAAACTCTTCTTCTGGAGGATGGCCTCGCCTGCCGGTGCTAACCCAGAGGCCTGCAGAAATCACAACATGGATCCTGCCATCGTCGGCAGCCCCCAGTTCGACATCCTATTCAAGACGTCTCTACCCGGAAAGTATATCGGAGCGGCCGAGCAAATCTTCTCACAGCCTTTGGTTTACACCCCATCGGGAGGAACGAAGCAATATGTCTACCTTGCGACAACCCAGAACAACATCTACAAACTCGACGCAAAGACGGGCGAGATCTTGGCTTCTCGAAATGTCAACATTCCTTTTCTAACCGCTGATCTTGACGGCTGTGTCGACGTCAATCCGACGGTTGGCATTACTGCGACGGGTGTCATTGACCCCTCCACCGATACCTGGTATTTCACCTCCAAGACATATATCGACCAGACGGCTGGCCAGGTCCCGCAAGGAAAGCCTGCTGGTCGCTACTACGTCCATGCCATAAACGTCAACGACCTTGCCGAGAGGCCCAACTTCCCCGTCAACCTCGAGGGCCTGGTTGCGAGTAACAACCCCAATCGAATGTTCACCGGCGGTATTCATCACCAGCGCCCTGGGTTGCTTCACTCTGGCCAATACATCTATGCAGGTTTTGCCTCGCACTGCGTCCAGTACAACTTCACTGGCTGGATCATTGGCTGGGATAAAGCCACTGGCAAGATTGTCGAGAAGTGGGCTTCGGAGGGCAAAGGTGTCGGGAGTGACATTGCGGGTGCTGGTGTCTGGCAATCTGGAGGCGGTCTTGCTTCTGACAATGCTGGATCCATGTTCTTCGCCAGCGGAAATGGCTACGCTTCGCAGCTCTCGACCATCCCCGTGAATGGCTTCACACCCCCGACAGCCATGGAACAAGCTGCCGTTCACATGTCGATCAATTCCGACGGCTCACTCACCGTGATCGACTTCTTCATGCCTTACGAGAAGCAGGAGTTGGATGGCGCCGATAAGGATCTTGGGACTAGTCCTTTGGAGCTTCTTCCGAGCGAGTTTTCTTGCGGCAACATCAAAAGAATGGGCGTCGTTACTGGAAAGTCCGGCAAGACTTATTGGCTCAACCTTGACGATCTTGGAGGATACAGGAATGGTCCATACCAGAGGGATAGAGTCATCCAGACATTTCAAAACGAGAACTCCGTATACGCTGGCGCTGGTGTTTATCCTCTTGAGGGTGGTTACATATACATCAATGGTATGCTTATGAGAAGAGTAGTCTTGCTGACGCTAACTTTGACAGTCATTCAATATCCCACACACGTCTTCAAGTTTTCATGCGTCAACGGAATCCCCTATTTCACAAAGGTTGCCGACAGCCCTACCAAAAACGCCTACATTCTTGGCGTCAGTCATGGCACAACCACTTCTCTGAACGGCCAAGAAGGCACCGGCCTCCTTTGGGTCTCAGACGTCCAAAACACCAACTTCAAGGTCTACGATGCGGTGCCCAAGGACGGCTACCTCAACGCCATTAGAAACTTCACTATTGTCGGAATTACCAAGTTTAGCAGGCCAGTGTTTGGCGATGGAATGGCGTATATCGGGACGACTTTGGGCTACTTCTACGGCCTTGGCGCGACAAACAAGTTCCCGCTCAACTGCACTTCGCCTATCGACTTTGGAACTGCCGACTTTCAAGGTCTTACAGACCCGCAGACAGTAACTTGCACTGCGTCCTTTGACCTGTCCGTCAGCAGCATTGCTCTTGCGGATTCCACTAATTACAACATCTCGAGTCTGCCGGCTCTGCCTCTCTCCTTATCCAAGGGGAGCTCGTTCAAGTTTTCAGCACAATTCTTCCCAAAGAGCATTGGTCGACAAGGTGGCACCATCAATATTCAAACCACTGGTGTCACAGACGCATCATACAGCAAGTCGACCAAAATCAGACTCACTGGAATCGGCAAGAGTTCCAACGCATTGCTGGACCTCAGTCCTAAGTCGGTGGTATTTTCTGGACTCGTCACTGGGACAGCACCTGACAGCCAGAGTCTTCTCCTCGGCAACGATGGCACCAGTGAACTCCAGGTCTCCGCTGTCTATTACTCGAGTGTATCTGCTGACGGCCCCTTCAGCACTTGGACAGGCAGAGGAGACCTTATTGTTGGAAAGTTTACATTGTCGGGCATCCCAGACATCATTGCCGGGGGAAAAGACACCGCTGTCACGGTCAAGCCAGACACCTCTGTTACTGGTAGCTTCACTGGATGGGTCAAGTTCATTACGACAGGGGGTAATGGGACAGTTTCGCTGTCGGCAGCAGCCGGTGATCCGCCAACAGCTCTCCTGGAGTTCCAGACGCCAGATGGCTCTGGTTGGGTCAAGTATGAATCTGGAACCCCCTTCACGTTTGGCAATGTCACAGAAAATACGTCCCGGTCTCTGCGCTTCCGCGTCTCCAACATTGCTGCCCCAGGCGGCGTCAAGCTAGGACTCACGGTCTCAAAGCCTCCCTTTGGCGTCCCTGGCATCATCCGAGCTACGAACCAGGTTGATCTCGCCGAAGGCACTTTGCTGGCGCCCGGCCAAGATCTAACTGCAGTGCTCACTTGTACCGTGCCAAAGAGTCAGTGGAACATGCAGCCTTACAACGGCACAGCGCAGTGGACTATTAACACCAACGATCCCACTTGGAGCTTCGAGAAGCAGTTTGTCCAGTTCTTTTGTAGCGCGGTTACAGAACAAGCGGCTCCTTTACTGCCGAACGGGTTTGGTCGATACCAATATGTTGGTTGCTTCAAAGAGAACAATCCTGGCCGTCAGCTTTCCAACCTCCTCTACGGCAGCGATTCGAGCACGAATGAAGTTTGCATCAACGCCTGCGGTGCCAAGGGCGTGACATTCTGCGGAACTCAGTACCGTCGCGAGTGCTGGGCTGGAACCAAGATTCCCAAGCTCAAAGTTGACGACAAGAACTGCAATTTTGACTGCGCCGGTAGTTTGAACCAAATCTGCGGTGGAAATGGCATTGATGGCAGTGGTGCTTATATCAGCCTCTTTGCGGATACTCTTCAATGGGACGCAAGCCTCGCCAGCACTACAACCACCAGCAGCACCAGTGCCAGTACAGACAGCCCCAAAGGACCCTTTGTGAACCCTGGCGTCTACAGATACACCAGCATAGGGTGCTACACGGAGGCGACAAGCGGCAGAGCACTTCCTAATGGTCGTGGTGTGGACACACCAACTGTCGCGAACTGCGTTCAAGCTTGCAGCGCTGGCAACTTCATTTACGCCGGCGTGGAATATGGCGGAGAAGTAAGTATAAATACCTACGGAAGAATCGAAAGTAGACTTGAGTTACTAACAAGGATCAGTGCTTCTGCGGCAACAGTTTCGCAGCCGGATCTGTACCTGCTACCATCACCGATTGTGGAATGCTTTGCAACGGTTCGCTCCTCGCTTTATATCCTTTACAAGCCGTCTTTTACTTACTGACATATATTAGGCAATTCCAGCGAATATTGCGGTGGCCCTAACCGTCTCAACGTGTATCAGCTTAATGCAGCCATGAGCAGTTCTTCTTCGACTTCGACAACAGCGTCTACTTCTACCACAAGTAGTAGTCTCTCTTCTTCGACTTCTAGTACTACCACCTCGTCTGCGTTAGGCACAGCCACATCTTCTAGTACCACTGCCACTACAAGCTCGGCAATCAGTAGTTCTACTATTGGCAGTTTAACTTCTAGCAGGTCGACTACCAGCAGCTCAAGTGCTAGCGGCCCGACGTCAACCACGACTACCACCACGTCGAGCAGCGTGGCGAGCAGTTCAACTATTAGCAGTTTAACTTCGACTAGTAGCAGCACGACCAGCAGAAGTATCACGACCAGCACCGCTTCTTCTACGTCATGGTCTACAAGTTCGACCACATCAAGCTCAAGTGCCTCGACTACATCAACTACATCTTCGTCTATATCCTCACCAACCACCTCCTCAAGGTCTACTACTTCCCCCACATCGTCAACCATGTCTTCCGCCACAACTTCTGACACAACTCGCTCGACTTCCACTACTGCATCTTCTTCAGCAACATCGAGCACAATCTCTACCACTACTTCTCATCTAACATCCTCTATCACGTCTTCATCGACAACATCGTCTTCAACATCACAAGCGGTGGTAAATCCAGCTGCAGCCCAGTCCACTTCCACCACCACAACCTCGCCATCATCATTCACTTCTACGACGTCTTCTATTTCAACTTCTACCACTACGTCCCACTCCATCTCCACCGCGACGACATCAACCACGTCCTCATCCGCATCATCTTCAGCTACGACGTCTTTAACGACACTTTCTTTGACCACGACGTCACCCTCGACTTCCACGAGTACTAAAAGTTCGACTACTAGTAGCTCAGCTTCAACCATAAGTAGCACGACAACAAGTTCTAGGCCCACAACCACCAGTTCCACGAGCTCCACGACTACAACTTCTACAACCACAAGCCCTAGTGTCAAGCCTACTCCTACTGGACCACAAGTCTCGGAGACGATTGGAAACTGGAACTTCCAAGGCTGCTGGACTGAAGGAAGCGGCAGTCGTGCTCTGAACCAAAAGGGATACGCCAAAGACGATATGACTCTCGAGAATTGTGCCGCCTTTTGTGATGGCTTCACTTACTTTGGAGCCGAATATGGCCGTGAGTGCTTTTGCGGCAACCAGCTCAATGCCGGTAGTGTCAAGGCCGACAACCAGAAAGATTGCTCTTTCACCTGCCCTGGAGACAAGACTCAGTACTGTGGTGCCGGTAACAGGCTCCAGCTCTATCGAAATACTGCTGTGCCTATCACCACTTCAACTACTAGTGCCAGTTCGACCTCGACCACCACCACTTCGACTACCACCACGAAACTTGCGACGCCGACGGTCGTGCCCGGCTACAAGAACTTTACCAACTACTCCTGCGTTTCCGAGCCGTCGAACAGCCGTTTACTCCCCCGACAAGTCCTCAACGATGGGGATGCCATGAAAATCGAGACTTGTCTGGAGAAGTGCTGGATGTACAAGTATGCTGGCGTCGAATATGGCCGAGAGTGCTGGTGCGGTGACAGCCTCAACTGGGAGGGCAATAATGGAGCGACACCTGGTAAAAATGTTACAATCACCGATTGTAACTTCAAGTGTCCTGGTAATACCCTCTCGTACTGTGGCGCAGGCTCCAGGATGAACTTGTACATCAACAACTCTACAGCTTTGTCGGAGATTAAAAGGCGGCGAAGGCGTCACTGGAGAGGGACAATAGCTTAGCATAGCGCACTTTTCCTGGCGTTGAAAGACATGCATTAGATAGATAGCGATCAAGGTGCTTTACGAAAGATTTCCATTCATTCCACGCCCATATTTTCATTACGGGTCATTAAGGCGCGCTATTGTGTGTTCAAAGCTCCTGTCAGCCGCTTCGTAGCCGTCAAGGCCATTTTGCAGTTGCACAATATTGATGGGGATCCTGAAGTGGCGGAGGAGGGCATGAGGGACGAGGGAACAAAACCAATTAACCCGATAAAAGGCCAAGTTAGGCATGTTAGCGGCTACGATGGAAAGGTCTCTATGATTTCAACCTGGAAAGACAATGAGGGTAAATAAGAGTAAAGTGCTTCTTGGGTTCAGCTTCTTTATACGTGGCCCCTCAAGTATGGCCCAAGTCATTCGGATCGACAAGTATACCATCTGCTAGGCCACTCATCGCCAAAACGCCAAAAGATAAGGCATTTCTAGACAGAATTGTATTCAGGGCATCAATTTCTCTCGATAATGGATGCAATCTATTGGTCACAGTCTCAAGGGTATCAATTCACTTGTCACTAACTGCTCGTACTTGGAGGCTGAAGAACGGGGGCAACATCGTCGCTCAACTCCCACCTTCTACTGCCCTGAGGAAGAAGAGCATTGAACCGAGCCATCCATCCATCCGCGACACATCTACAAAGCGGTATGCTCTCAAGCGCCGCAGTTCCGCCAGCCTGTATCCAGCCTTCCAACTGAACGTTGCTCTGCAGATCGATTGGATCAACACCAACATTGATATGGCTCAAGCTTGGGACACAATTGCAGACTGTCTCTGAGAACACAAGCCACGCCCAGACCACCAGCGCACTCATGGATATGGCGAGGTATGCGATCGGATCAACAGATTGTGTCTGGGGTTCGTTCCCCTCCAGGTCTGTCTCGCACTCTCGAAGGACTGCAATGGCATGCAGCAAGGCCCGTCTGCTTTCTGAAGTCATCGCCCATACGTTCAACTGGGACTGATTCTTTTGTGCTCTCAAGGATGCAGAAGATCCATCGTCAATTGAGAGTCTCGAGAACCTCGCAACTGTGCTGATTATGCGAGTATCGGCGTAAAGCTGCAAGCCTTGAAGGTGATAGATCTTCATACAATCTGAAGCCAGGCATTTTATGTTTATCATTGCTGCATCTTTCGCCAGCGAAGGTTCTTCGTCGTATTTTCCGATGTAGGCGAAGAAGGGAAATTCTTCAATCTCGCCAGCGTGGAAGCTCTGGCTGCATTGATGAGATATCCGGTCTAGGTCAGCTTTCCAAGCTTCTAGCTGCCATGCCAAGGAGGCAATCGAATTTGGTATCGATCGTCCAGCTTCATTATTTCGGCGCACTATCTGGGCTTGATTCCATATTCCTGGAAGCAACCCACAGAGAGCAAGTTGAATATCTTCGAGCAGCAGAAGCGACTTTGCTGGCGAGTTGGGATTGCTTATGACTTCGGCGAGTTTGAATCCCACTCGGTCAGTGGGCTCCTGCGAAAGCCGCTTGAAAAAGATGCCCAAGCCGTAAGCATTCCATAGCCCGTGGGTTGATGGCAATGTTGTATCAAGCTCTTCTCGGTGGAGACAAGGAGGTTGGCCGCGAGCTATTGAGATATAGCTATCGATTTTGTACAGAGCCACAACAAGTCTAAAATGTCAGCTCAAAATCTGTGGAGTAGAAACGGCGTACTTACCGTTTCCATCGCTCTCGTATTTTTTGCAGCCAGGCAATAAATGTCCCTGGATAGTGAATTCGCTGCTCATGTGCGGCACTTTCACAGACGAAGAATTCTATGTCCCTCATGGATGCAACGAGCATTCCTCGCAGTAATACTGCTCTTGCCACTAGCTTCTCACTCTGTGGAAATAGATTAGCTGTGAAATTTCATTCCTGGGTGAAAGCTGTACAAACCCCATAATAGAATGCAAAGATGATGTTGAGCACTATCGCCTGGTACTTTTGCATTGGCCATGGTTGGTCTAGTTGATGCCGAGGCCAGGGATTCGACTAATTTATTGTGAGATAGGATCTTTCTTTTGAAAGGGTGAGTGACACTTACAATCCACTCGAATAATCGCTCCATCAGACTTTCGTGTATCCGTAGGACCACGTCACTGAGGTCATCAGGACTCTTCAGCCAGGAGTTTATCATCACCACGGAGACCGAGACGGCAAGAGACTGAGCCTCAGGGAAGAACGAGGGCGCATGAAGGATAGCCCAAGTGTCGTGGAACCGTCCGAAAAACTCTTTCGAATTGGCTTCCATCCAACTCTTGTCCAAGTTGAGCACCTGCGAGTCATCATCGAGAGAGATTTCGCGAGACGACAGCTTATCAGCAATATGATTTAGCCCAGCTGATACTTCATCCCCCAGTGGATTTGTTTGAACTGCGGCCGACGTGATTGCTGCTTGGAAATCGAAATCCCCTGGTCCGGGACTAGGTGTAGTCGTTGAATCTGAGGGCGCAGCTTTGTTCTTTGATCCCTTGCTGTCGCTGCTATGCTTCGAGACGAGCTTGTAGGTGCAGTTGATGCCTCTCTTCGCGCAGAGGGTGCACTTGGAACCCCCGTCACATTTGGTTTTGTTAGCATGACACGTATCGCAGGCTCGGCCTCGTCGAGGATCAGGAACTGCGGGCATGTCATGACGTGTCAAGTGACGTCGCAGAAGGTCGCTTCGAATACACGGTCAGTATCGAGCAATAGAGAAGGGCGTTTAAGACTGAACTGACTTGCGTGTGAAAGACCGTTGGCAGACGGGACAGACGAAATTTCGTTCGCCATGTGTAGCTTGATGTCTCCGAAGATGTTCCTTCCTGATAAACCCTTTCCCACAGTGGCAGACATGACGGGCAGTGGGCTGGTCTGCATTGTCGATGGATAATCTAGTGAGGATTTGTTAATCTGGCATCCTGTATCACCGGGAATCCCACATCCGCGCCTGAAACTGGGACAATGGACAGTAATCAAAGCAGCTTACCCATTCTCTCCATACATTCCTAGGCTCTCGTTGGTTAGTCCCAGAGCGGACGCCATGTTGTCCGTGGCGGAATTGGAACGTTTCACTCTATGGCCGAGTGGGATCAAACAATCGGATCGCGCAAAAGGGAGTAATCGCATGGTCGATGTGGAAATCGAATGTAAGACCTTTGTCGACACGTACTGGAAATGTCCCGACTTGGTAATCTTGACGGTGGGAGAGTGGGATGGCCGGCGTGAGAGTGGGATAGAGTGGGATCGGGGAACAGCGTGGGATGACATATTATATGGGGAAAAGCCGGAGACAGCCATTGAGTGCCTGAGATTACTCATCCTGGGCTTCTCCGCTATCCAATCAGCAGAGCCATCCCGCTCGGTATCCCACTCGGCACTGCACTTACACTACCCCGGCTTCTGGAGCCGCAACGCCACAAAGCGCAGACCATGGAGGCGTCATGCGTTGGTTTGGAAGGATTGACGACTCGGAGTCAATGGGATAGAGTCTAGCCGAGTAAGCATTCGTCTGGAGCGATAATCTCACCAGCCACCCTCACCAAGTACGCCTAGTGCATCAGACGGATAGCCCGGCCAAGATATTGCTATTGTAATGCTCTCTTGTACTTGAATCGGTTGGAAATTCACCAGTTCTTTGAATGGCATCAACTCGCCTGATGATGGCATGACAAAGCACCATATGTGACACAAATGAGGTGCGATATGAGCAAGACCAAACATCTCGACAACATGTATATAATGCCAACCGTGATCCTCCAGTCGCAGACCTCATACAGCGCTCAATCAAGAAGCCGTCAAACCAAAACAAGACCCAAATACCAGCATCTTGACCATTACTCCACACCTACTTTAGCACCATATCTGCATATCTATAATGTCCGCATTCAAGAACATCGCAATTGCAGGGGCCTCTGGCGACCTTGGCTCCCGCATCTTCAACAAGTTTGTCCAGTCGGGCAAGTTCAACATTACAGTCCTTAAGCGCGCTGGCTCCAAGTCCACTCTTCCTGAGGGTACCAAGGTCGTCGAGGTCGACTACTCCTCCCTTGATTCTCTCACCGCTGCTCTAAAGGGCCAGAACGTTGTCGTCTCAACCCTCACCACTCTCGCTGTCGCCACCCAGGAAACCCTCATCGACGCTGCTGTCGCTGCTGGCGTCCAGCGGTTTATCCCCTCCGAGTTCGGCTCTAACCTCGACATCCCCAGTGTCCGAAAGCTACCTGTCTATGGTGCCAAGGTCAGCATCCAGGACAAGCTTATCGAGCTGTCCAAGTCCGGCAAGATCAGCTATACCATTGTTTACAACTCCATTTTCCTCGACTGGGGCTTGACGCACAACTTCTTCCTCGACTTCAACGAGTTGACGGCAAATCTCATTGACGGAGGAGAGAGTGAATTCAGCACAACTACTCTCGACAGTGTTGGTGACGCCGTTGTTGGTGTTGTGAACCACCCTGAAGAGACCAAGAACCGAACTGTCTATATCCAGGACGCCGTCATCACCCAGAGCAAGTTGCTTGCGCTTGCGAAGCAACTCAACCCGAAGAAGACGTGGACCGTCAATAATGTTGTGCTGGATGAGCTGACGGCCAAGTCTGACCAGAGACTGGCTCAAGGGCTCTTCGACTCAGAGACCTTCATGCCTTACCTGTACCGCGCCATTTATGATCCCAAGAGTGTTCCAAAGTTTCCAAAGCTGGACAACGAGCTCCTTGGTGTCAAGGGCAAGTCGGAGGAGGATATCATTGAGCTTATCAAGCCCCTCGTTAAGTGAGTGGTCCTTGAAGCTATAAGACTCCATATAGCACTAGT
The DNA here is from genome assembly GCA_014824385.1 of Fusarium cyanostomum. Taxonomy (NCBI): domain Eukaryota; kingdom Fungi; phylum Ascomycota; class Sordariomycetes; order Hypocreales; family Nectriaceae; genus Fusarium; species Fusarium cyanostomum. The sequence goes on from JABCKW010000658.1 coordinate 12,844, forward strand.
ACCATAGGATTATGAATTAGTTGATTACTCAAAATGTCCTTCGTTCTTGCCAAATGAGATTGTCTTCCGTTTCTAGTGCCGTTGGTTGGGCTCCATTGACCGTGCAGCTTAGTTAAGGGAGGTTCAATTCAAGATACCATTAGTCTCATGTGCAGCACGGCTCAAGCTTGCAGAGAGAATGCTGTTGTGGGCCGAATTTTGCTTGCTAGGTCAACGTTATACAAACTACACTTGAGTTGTGTTGATAATCTCAAATTTGAAAATAATAATCTTGAGTGTTGTGTTGGAAACTTGGAATCTCTGTGCTTCAGTCATCATGCAGACAGAAAATCAAGTGAGATACCCCAGAGCAATTAGAAATTAGAGCCATGTATTTACAGAAGGAGACCTCCCGAGCCGATAAAGTCTTTTCAAATGCTCCATGCTTGTCAGAACTGGAGCAGCAGAGTAAACACGCAATCATGCGGAAAGAGTTGTCTAGCTTAGCGAGTTACATGAGGCTGCTCTCCACGGCCAGTAGCCCTAGCCTATGTACGACAGAAACGTCAATTTTACGCTTACGTCTGCCTATTAACTGTAAATCTTAGATTACATTCAGAGATAGTATTTTCAATCCCCGTCTAGATTCGGCCCTGAGATCTGATCTTGGCGATTGCAATACAAGGATAGGCCGCTTATTTTCTGTTCCCGACCTCGGAACCGTCGAGAATGGCTCAAGATCTGTTTGTTGGTTTGGTCCGAGAGCCATTGGGCCAGTGAATATTCCTACCAACTTTAGCCGTCTGTACTCGGGAACTGTGGGGGTCTAGAACGTCCTCGTCAACACCAGAAGGAGTCTCAATAGATCACACGACCCAAGCAGAACCCTAAATACCCGATAGCTCTTGTGAAACTTCCATACAATAGAGAGGATGCGGTACCCACAGTTTCCATGGGAAGTAAATTCCAGATGCTACGATTCACCAACCCCAGGATGGCGTGATCTGGCGGCGCGTTGCACCATCGGCATCCCAGAACAACTCAGCCCTTATGCCGGAGCTTTTCCGTTTGAGAGAGTGAATGAAAGAGGTTCAATGGAGAACCCCGCAAATCAAGACTCGGTTGTCGATATCGAATCCTTGCTGAGACTTGGGCAATATCATGGCCCCTCGCGGGGTTGCGTGCCGATATCATTAAGTGTCCCATGATCAAGGGTAAACTAAGGACTCTTAGCATAGTGCTCTCTGATCTTGTTACCAGATTCGGGCAGGCTAATGCTGGCAGAATAGGTTCTCGTTGGCCAGATTTGTATTACAGTGTTGGCCACTCAGTTCTCTTAAACCCCATGGATTCCTTCAAGGGCGATCAAGCCTGAAGCGGCAACTACCAAACAGCAAGAGTGAATAATCGCCCCAATCAAGATGCTGCAGGCCTCTATTGACAGTGTTTACGCGAGGAACGAATAGTGCATTAGACCCATCTGCGTGGGCGCCCTGGAGTTGAGTGATTGACAGGCGAAATAACACCATCGCTTGGTGTGGAGATGATCGATCTCACCCCGACACCGGCAAACAAGACCGATAAATGAGACACTTCCTCAAGGCACGCCATTGGATAATGCCGACATGGGATAAATATTCCAAGTATGATTCGACAGGAGCGTACATGACGCCATCCGCTATCCAGCGTTATCGCCGAATTGTAGGTTGAACAAAACGAGACTTGTTTCCGGTTCACCAGACTGGGCAGCTATGCACTTGAGTATTTGTCCGAGCCTTCTGCTGATAGCTTTTGTCTTTTATTTTTAGAAGTCCTAGCTTGTCCCTCTATACCCCTGGATTCGAAGGCTTTCATTTCCAAAGTCAATTCGACTTTCTGGGCTCCAACTCCAACGATTCGACGGCTTATCCCGATTCAGTAAACCGACTCGCCCACGATGAGCACGAGCAGTACCTTTGTCTCCCTCACGGCCGACCCAGCCATTGAGTCTCGGAGACCTTTGTCACAAACAGCAGAGGCAACTCCTACGACGCAACAGTCACAAGAGCAACCCTTATTTGAAACCGCCGAGGCGACCCCTGCGGTTCAATCCCAACAAGCACAGATAATTGATCAGTTCTTTGCGCCGGTATCGAACCGAATAGTCGAGGCCAGCTCCGCGCCCACGCTACCAACATCTCAAACGGTGCTGCTGCTGCATGGTGTGAGACAACATTACGAAGTAACTAGCGGCTATGCTATCCCGGATACCAAGCATGACCACGAGTTGCTAGTACGCACCGCCACCATTGGGTTGAACCCGATCGACTGGAAATCGCCGTAAGTTTAGGGTATACGCTCAAGGTATCTGTCCAAGTCTAATTATGCTCCTCATTAGTGACTACGGGTTCGGAATCCCGGAGCTGCCATATATCTCTGGTCGTGAGGCGTCGGGTACAGTAGTGCGAGCGCCACGAGGACCATCAAGGGTCAAGACCGATGACAAGGTCATTGTCATATCTACTGACTATCGGGATCTACGAAAAGCCACTTACCAGCAATACGTCGTGGCATCAGACTTTAACGTTGTAAGGATTCCAAAAGAACTCACCATCAGCGAGGGGGCTACGCTCGGGGTCGCTTTCGTCGCGGCGTCGTTAGCTCTGGGCATCTGCCTTGGTGTCGACTTCTCTTATGCTCATGATGGCCCCAACATTCACAACCTCGTTCGAGAGGTCCCGGAGGAGTCTCTCCCTCGAGATATCAGAGGGGAGTGTCTAAACGGCATCCTACCTAGCGAGGGTGCCAAGCCTGGAGACTGGATCGCCATCTGGGGTGGTTCATCCACTTCAGCTGTCATGGCTGTCCAACTCGCTCGTTTGGTCGGTCTCCGGGTAGCCCTAGTTGTCGATAACGCCAAACATGGCATACGGATCTCCGAGAACCCTATCCTCCGACCCGACTTGCTCGTCGACAGCCATGACCCCGAGCGAGCCGTAGCCATTATCCGTGCCAACACGAGGGGCAGGCTACGTTTCGGCATCGACACCCGAGGACGCGATACTGCCGAAATCCTGCTGCGTGCACTGGGGCCTGAGGAGCTTCACCGAAAGGCTGCCCAGTCCAACTCACCTCCCAGCACCCCGCCTGCTGAGCCCTCGGTTCCTGCTCATCTAGTCGGGTTGAGCGGACTGCCCAAGAATGAGCAGCCCGCTGGTGTCATCTTTCACACCATTCCTGTGAAGCTGTATCATGAAGTTCCCGAGGTTGGAGAGGCCTTGTCGAGCTGGCTGGAGCGGCTCCTCTCAACTCGCGCACTTGTTCCTCCTAGAATTATCGATGTAGAGGACGGCCTGCATAATGTTAACAAAGGCTTGGATAGAATGCGGAAAGGAGAGATCAGTGGGGGCAAGCTGCTGGTCGATCTCAAGACATGCTGATGCTGGGTGAATAGAACTGAATAAAGGTGAAATCGAAATTACTAAAAGTTCGGCTGGTGAGATTCTTTCAAGGTGATGTACCCTATAAAATTTGTCCTAGTTGGGACATGGACGTAGGATACTAAGCATTCATGGACTGCCATCTCAATAATGGATGTAGGTTGACCAGAGGCCACTTTATCACATGTTCTCCCGACAAGATTCACACCCCGCACCCAAACAGACGGTAACAGATGCACAAGCAAGCCAGACTCTCGTGGCAATTTTGCCGTCTTCAACGTTGGGCTACGCATCGCTGAATCATTGGGCATTGACTATCTGTCTTAGATAACGTTGCTCTGTAATTACTCCAAGAACCAGCAACTGGTGGAGGCGACTCGACAGCGGAGCCGAGGACAGGCACCCGAATACCTCGGCTGGCGTCGGAACAAATCATTTCCCCCTGCGCCGACGGCCAAAAGATACTCCTCATTTACAAACAAGATACCTAGGGCTGGGTTAATTCACCCTCAAGTAACAGCATGGCTCTCCCTCGCTCAACCCCAATCATTGTCGGCATTGGCGAGCTATGCCAGAAATCAATCGACACCAAAGCCCCCGTCGAGCCGGCAGATTTGATCCTGACAGCAATTCGACGCGCGATTGAAGATACCCAACTAAAAGAAGCCGAAATTGTTCAGCACATTGACAGCATCTCTATTGTGCCGCCATGGTCGTGGAACTACCAGCATCTTCCAGCTCTTCTGGCTGAAAAGCTCGGGGCTAATGCCTCTCATCTTCACACGGGCATACATGGCGGCAACCAGCCTGCCTTCTTAGCCGATAATGCCGCTAGGCGTATCTCATTGGGGGAATCCAAGGTTGCCGTTGTAGCTGGAGGAGAAGCCCTCGCAACCTGTATGCTATCTATTGTCCACATCCAAGTTCCCAGAACCTGCTAACCTACTTTGTCTGTCTAATTCAGTAGCTGCGTGCCGGAAAGCTGGAGCAATGCCACCTGCTGGATGGACCAAACCTGACTCGCCCGTCAGCACATGGGATGTTGGAGATCTCTCGGTTTGGGGTCAGAGTATGCAATTTATCAGCGCTTTCCCGGTCCCAATTACTTATACTTGGCTCAGATGTAGGAACGCTGCATTCAATGGGTCTTCCCGTTCATGTCTATCCCATGTATGAAAATGGATTTCGAAAACAGCAGGGACAGACTGTCGAGCAAAATACTCAAGAGTCCGCAAGACTATATGCCGCTTTCGACGCCATTGCCTGTGGAAAGGAATACAGTTGGAGATTTGGTCAAGTCCCAAGGAACGCCCAGACCATCGGTACTGTGACGAACAGTAATCGAATGATATGTACGCCATGTAAGTCCAACACTTGTGATCTCGACGCAGGGGTGGACGCTTACTTGAACTAGACCCGTTATTAATGAATGCCTTTAATAACGTCGACCTTGCGGCCGCTTGTATCCTAACCTCAGTGGAACATGCGGAGCAGCTCGGTATTCCCAAGGAAAAGTGGATTTACGCCTTGGGTGGTGCTGGAACCAGCGATAAAAGTTACTGTAAGATTCCTCGACTACCTCCAAGAAGACATGCTTGTGACAGTCGAGCTAATATGGGCAGTTTGGGAGCGATCTGGCTACCACTCTAGTCAAGCGATTAATCAGTCCCTAGATGCGGCACTCGACAGCTCTGGATTGACAAAGGATGAAGTAGACTGTTTCGACTTTTATTCGTGAGTGGAATCCTTTCCGACCTTGAGAAGTGCAAACCTTGACTCGGCCTTGTCCAAAGGTGCTTCCCAATTGTCCCCAAGCTCGCTTGCAAGCATCTTGGCTTAAATTTAGAGCATCCCGAGAAACCGATCACCTTGCTCGGCGGCCTCACCTCGTTCGGTGGTGCAGGCAACAACTACTCGATGCATGTGAGTTCTGGACAAGTCGCCAGGGAGAGGGCAACACTAAGACGGCATAGGCCATTACCGAAATGACCCGACAGCTTAGGAAAGGAGTATATCGAAACGGCCTGGTTCTGGCTAATGGAGGTGTTTTGACGTATGAATATGCCCTCTGTTTATCTTCTCGTCCTCGCAAAGACCATTCGGAATATCCAAGATGTTCTCCGCTTCCCGACCAACTTGCCGGCGTCGACAGCCCCCCGTTTGTGAAGCAGGCGGAGGGTGTTGCAACGATTGAGGTTTGTTACTAAACTCTGCAGGTAGAATCCAATGGTTTTCTCGTGCTTACTCTACTCGGCAGACTTACACTGTGGAATTTGGTCGAGATGGCTCTCCGCGTCTCGGACATATCGTGGGGAGGCTGGAATGCAATGGACACCGGTTCCTGGCAAACCATGGCGATGACTTGACCTTGAAGACGCTCGTGGATCCAAATTTGGAGCCAATTGGTATGCGTGGCATAGTAGAGAAGGGAAAATATGGGAAGAATGTGTTCTACCTATCTGTGAGCACCAAGCTATGATGGCTGGTGGTGAGAAACTTCAGTTAATGAGGTTTCCTAGCCATCAACATCTATCTCTGAAAGATGTTAGCTGCCTATTATACAGAGTCACAGGGCCTGCGGTTAATTAAACCGTCAGATATGCATCTTTTCGTCCTTTATATTACTGTTTTATGGGGAATTACTTACTACTTGGACAAAAATCTGTGCCAGAAGAAGTATTGGCGTAGTAGTCTACGGCTGGCAGACTCGAGGAGATGGGGATGTGACGAGGTAGGATGGCCCGACCGGGTCAGTCCCGGCTAATTATATTCCAGTCATGTGACCCTGGGATGTTTCTTTGCCTTTGACTAAGTTGTCACTTTCTTCCTCACATCCTACCCTTTGCACACTCATTTTAGCCGTAACACTTCCTCTCTTCTCAAGCTACTCGACCAGATCATAGAATGGAGACTGTCTATTATATCATTCTGGCATTTCTCGCAATTTTTATTATTGGACCAGTATGTCGTTCCCAAACTACCTAACCCTTGTTATTACAAGTCTGCTCTCACAGCTTTGACTCGCATATCGCCACGTTTATATGCCGGGAGTTGCTATTAACTATATGGCGCAAATTCCACTATATCAAGCTCTTTTCTTGGGTTAGAGACGATTCATTCCTTATGACATACTGACGTTTACTGTCGTGGAAGGCGTTGTTCGCGGACCGCTCACCCATCCCCGAAACCTCAGGCAAGGTTTACAAAATAACCAAGGCCGCCGAGCTGGATGCCCTTTTGTCCTCTACCACCCATGTCGTAGTAGACTTCTACGCCGACTGGTGTCCACCCTGCCGTGCTATCGCGCCGGTTTTCTCCAAGTTGGCTGACAACCACTCTCTGAACGGCCAACTTGCTTTCGCCAAGGTTAACGTCGACCACGTCAACAACGTCGCTGGGCGGTATAGCGTCTCTGCTATGCCGACCTTTGTGTTCTTTCAGCACGGTGTGCCTACGGGGGTGGCTGTCAAAGGCATGCAAGGCCGCCAGTCTGTTAACCTCACTGATGATGGGTTGGTTGATAGAGTTCGCGGTGCGGACCGGGTAGCGCTTGAAGCTGTAGTTCAAGCCTTGGCTGGTGAAGTCGGGGGGGGCTATGGGACGAGAACCAAGTGACAGCATAGAGAAAGAGTAATCAATTTCAAACTAGGAGTAGGGTTAAGGAGAAACATGGGGGAAAGATGGAAGAAGAGAAGTCTGTACATTGTTAGCATGTGAATGATACCTGCCAGCCAGGAGATGTCCTCTATTCGAGTATCCTGATGACCAATACGTCAGCGGCTGAGCTGTGAGGTATCGCCTCGAATCGGATTTGCTAACTTGTCAACGGCGCAATCAACTTGAGAAGACAGGCTTCATGTTCAATAGTTGCGCCCTACTTGAAAACAAACTGGTTGAGTTTCCGGTAACAATAGATCTATATAACAAGCGGCCAATCGTTTGTGGAAATGCAGACTCTTAAAATGGCATGAAGGCGAGCGGATTCATTAGATGGTTTACTGGTATGATTTAGTCCGCTTGTTGGCATCTGCGAAATGAATCAAGTCGCAGAAGAAGTCTCCGCTGAGAATAGCAAACGCAAAGGTTTCCTCTGGCGCTCTGTCCTTAATGCATGGCAATGGATACTCGGGCCTTTGTGACTTGGAATGGACGGCCAGAATATGAAGGATTCTGAGTGGTCATAATACATCACGAAATATACAGTCATAAGTGAGTGACCCAACAGTCATGATTTCAGACCCGGATGCATCAAATGGCCCCAAAATAGCTCCGCGCATTGCGGCTGAAAGGCTTTCACGACACACACCGATCAAAGCCAGATCGCCTGCATCTGATCCATGACAATTGCAGTGGCAACGAGACCTTGGCCTTGACAAGTACTCGCTTGGCGGTGTTGTACCTCCGCTGCCTCCATCATGTACCTGACAGGTAATGGCGAGCTCACCGAAGCCAATGCCGCAATTGTAGCTACGTAACTACGTACTATAGAGTCCGGCCGAGGCGTGGATACTATTACTATCGAGTCTCCATCTCCTGGCGAGACATTGTTGGCATCACGGCCGCTTGTGACTCTCAGTCTTGAACAAGACGACCCACTGAGTGGAACTCACGGCGGAGACTTTTGTCGCCTGATCACCCAATTCACAATGTGCCAGTCCAACGGAGCGGGTCTGGCCGAACCGATCGGACGAGCTTGGACCATTATTAGATTTCTTTACTAGGTCCTGAAACTATTCCCGGCGCTCAGAAGAGTTCCTCGAGCCAGAGTCTCGAGATGTGGACCTGAAAATAGCTTTGACATGATCTCAACTACGCTTGAAGTTTTTTCTCTTTCCACATGCTTCCACATCACCTTTATGAGACCAAGAGAAAACATGGAGTTGTGGGACCACATGACGGTGAAAGGTATTGGCTGTCATGGTATAAATACAAGTACAAAGATAGGCCGGTACCTCTTTTGTTAATGGATTAGACAGCAGCAGCAGCAACACACACAACAGCTTTGTCAGGTCTTCCATCATAAAGCAACCAAACTCCTCAACCATGCGAAAGATGAAGCGAGCAGAATCACCCACTGCAATGCTCTTCACTGAGAAAGCCCCAACGGTTGATGTTGAGAGTGCCCCGACTTCGGCGCCTCCGTCTGAACCGGATGACTCTCATAGCTCTGATGCCGAAAACGAGCTCGACAAGAAAGACATCGAGTCAGACATCGGCGCATGGCTTTGCGTTTTCGCGGCAGTCTTGTTCCTAATTTCGTCATATGGTACTCACCTCCGCTATCCCCAAGGTTTCAAGGTCGGCCACTGACACAGAGCCCGTAGGGTTTCTCAACTCTCTTGGAACAGTCCAGTCCTACCTCAGTCTAAACCAACTGAGCGGCTACTCCTTCAGCGAGGTTGGATGGGTCAACGGATTATACCTCTTCCTCTCGCTCGCCTTCAACTTCCAGATCGGCACCATCTTGGACCGCTACGGACCCCAGATTCTTGGTCCCATCGCTGCATTCTTTTCGACTGTTACCTTTTTGCTATTAGCTGAATGCAAGACCTACTGGCAGTTCATGCTCTGCCTCGGCGTCTTTGGGAGCATCGGCACCAGCATCGCCGCCGTCACGGCCATTAGCGTGGTTGGCAAGCTCTTCATCCGCCGTCGCGGTCTCGCTATGGGCATCGCAGTGATGGGCACATCTCTCGGATCGATCATCTACCCTCTGACATTGCGCACTACCTTCGGAACCTTGGGTTGGGCTTGGTCTATGCGACTCATCGCCCTGTTGGTCGCGTCCATGACAACACTCGGTGTGCTCTGCTTTCTCCCTTTCCGCAGACTTACCGAGACGCAGTCGACCAAGAAGATGGAGGGAGTAGGTCTAGACTTGTCAGCTTTCAAGTCTCCATCCTTTGTCTTTACCGCCCTTGGCGTCTGCATGGTCGAGTTTGTCGTCTACGGCATTGGCGGCCTTCTGCCGACTATCTCGAGAGGGGCAGGCTTCTCCACAGAGGATGGTTATATGTTGCTCTCCATCCTAGGCGCTTGTTCCTGCCTTGGGCGTTTCTCGACTGGTTTCGTGGGTGACAAGGTTGGCCCCTTTAATGTCATGATTGGTACCATGGTTTGCATCATGATTCTCATGGCGACCATCTTTATCCCCTTTGGTACTACGTCTGGCCCTCTCTTGTATACATTTACCGCAATATGGGGATACCTTTCAGGGTCGTTCTACGCACTCTCGCCAGGTAAGTCTCCAGCTCCCGCCCGCAATTGCTCCCGCCCAGTCTGACGTGTTGCAGTATGTACTGGAAAGACATGCGAGCCTAAAGACTATGCGCGATACTTTGGTGAGTCTTGGACAAGTCTTGGACTGCTCTCACAACAGCATGAGAGACTCGATGCTAATATCTATCATAGGCTCTACCAACATGTGCGTGGCGGTCGCACTGCTCCTGTCTATCCCTCTTAGTGGGATTATGCTGGAGAAGCTGGGCCCTCAGCTATTGGCATGTTTTTATCTTGCCATCATCTTCCTCGCAGGCATCGCGTTCATAGTGGCGCGGGGCTTGCTTGTCGGGAACTGGTTTGTTCTCCGGAAGATGTGAAAAATAATGAGACGGCGTCACGGTGTTGGTTTGAACATCTACCGGCATACGGGTCAGTATCTTAATCTTAATATCCTTGAGTGAGGAATCATGGGTAACCGGGTATTAATAAAAAGGGGTGAGCATAAAATTTGGTGCTTCCAGAAAGGGGATTTAGACATCACTGACACTATTTGTAAAAATATACTTATGGGATAAATTCTCTCTTAGTGCTGCCAGGTAAAACATTCTACATCGCCAGCAAGCTTGTGACGACGCAAGAGAATCAAAAATCACGACAAGAGGGCTTAAGAAGCAACCCGACTGGTGCATATAGACAAACATAAAGGAGCCTTGAATTTATGTAAACCACTCTAGGAGAAAGTGGACACTCTGGAATCGGCACCCATATCACGACCGTATTTCTTAGTTGGATGAATAGATAAGGGTATGAAACCCGCGGCTTCGAATATAAGACCTCTATCAGCCCGACTTCGGACGTTTCGTCATTAGTCAAAGCTCAGAGATAAATATGAAGGTGCCGCAAAACTGGTCTGACGAAACATGGTGCATTCCATCAGCCGTTGTCTACTAAAATCAACTGTGTTCTTTATTATTGTGGAAGCACCTGGCCCTTGAGAGAGCAAAGGGCAGTTTACATAGTGTAGTAAAATCGAGAAAGCAAAGTCAACGGTCGAGTCGCATCATCGCACCCTTTTCTTGTAGTAAAAGTATATTAACATCCACGCAATATGAGTCTAGGAGATAGGTTCAAGCGGATCCATCCACGACTCCCAATGTTTTGAATCAACCCATGGGTGAAGACGGGGTCGTTGTCCATCATCGCGCAGCATCGCCTCTATATCACAACATCTGAATATGGCTACCTTGGTGAGTCTGTTCTTTGAGATCTGACTCGATTCCACGCTCCCACCATCGCTTGAGGTGTCATCTTCATCCTCAACTGCCCCGCCTGCGTGGACTCTGTTTCTTTCGGGCATGTTGATCGGGTCATCCATGTCCGTGTCTTCAAGCCTTGCTAGGTCCAACGACGTGTTATCGGCCAGCCCCTCCTCTGCCCTAATCACAGATGACACCACAGAGCCTTCCGTCTCACCGCACCATGGACCCTCCCTGCCGCTCTTTAGCAATAGACGTAGGGCTCTGCGGCGCCAGCGCCTATGCCTGTATTTTCGTGCTGCGAAGTATAGTGGATGAATTATACCCATTTCCGGGGTGTATGATGGTAGGGTGCTCGAATGGCCGTGCCGTAAAGTCTGAAACTGATCTGCATTGGGAGGAAGGGTCTCAATCAACGTGACAATTTCTTCAAACTCTGGTCCAAAGCTATCGTAGGCAGTTTCCCGAGGATCAAGAGAATTCGAAGCATAAACCAGCGCAGCAAGACACTGAGCGCGGAGGACGAGCAGCGACTCATCTTGAACGCGAGCATTTGGCGCTGGGGAAGACGGTACCTGGTTGTATGCAAGCCATTGCTTCATACTGCTGAGCTGGCGGCCCTGTTCAATGAGCAACTCTGATGGGATTATTCGTCGGCTGGTGTACTTGTACGGAGATGCTGCGGAAATGAAATGATAGCATGAATGTAATATTCTGAAGAGAATTTGATCAGGCGGATCGGACAGGAAGTCGTCTGTTGTGATTGGAGGCTGAGGGGATAGATATGGTGCAACTCCCACAGCATAGGTCGCGATATGCAGATCGAGTTTTCGGAATAACGAGACACATTCCATATCAACCATAGGTGATTCTTTCTGGCCAGCATGGGACGCCATCAGAGTTAGAGCCCCATTAAGATGCATATATCCCTTTTCGAGCTGCTGCTGTATGGCCTCGACACTGGCTAGGAAAAGGCAAGCGATGATGCAGGGCATGGGCCCATGCTGCATAGCAGAAAGATCGAGCTGCGCCAGTTTCAAAGCTTTTACGTATCGCTTCGTGGTCTCGAGGCCTGTCCTGGGACAGTTACCTCTCAACACATACTCTTCATAACAGGCTCCAAAGGCCTCGGCCGCAGCTCGGACACATGGGATGGAGTGGGTCAGCTGGGGGACGATGCGGGACCAGAATTCCAGCTCGAGGGTGTTTTTTGCCCTGCGGGGACTTCGTGCGAGTACGGTGCAGGCAAGGTTGGCGAGGGGGCTTGAAGGATGGAGGAGGTCGGGTGCTGGGACGATTGGAGGTGAGGAAGAGGCTGACGAAAGTGATGATGACAATGATGAAGACGTTGTTGTCCATGGTGTCCCTGACGACGACTCAGGAGGCGCTCCACGTGGATAGCCTTGACAAGATCGCTTTGCAGTCAAGCAACGCCGACAAGATGGCTTGGCTTCATCACATTTTATTCGTCGAGCTCTAGACGTATCAGGTCAGTCATGCATGTCAAGATTGACTGGGGTAACGCGGAAGGATGTGATCATACTTGCAAGTGAAGCAGCCGTACTTTGATTGCTTCACATTAGTCCTGATCCGTTTGGCTTTGCTTGCGATTACCAGCGGCGTTAACATTCTGGCCTCTGGATGGTTGTGAGTTGAGAACAAAGACCGAGAAAGCCAAAGACCGAGGGTGACAGGAGGATAATAAGCAACCTAAGGTACAGGACAGAAAATAACCGTTTATAATTATCCGTCAGTCAAAGCCGCCTTGTGGCCCGTGCCGCAGATGGATCGTGTCAAGGGTGACGACTGCGTCTGATGTATCGATACGCGAGACGACGCAGAGCCATGGCCAAAAATGGAGTATGTGGTACTCTGCCAGGGGTCGAGATCGCCCAGACCATGTTAGCGAAAAGTCAAAGACCGAGCAAAGGAGTGGCGCAGGGTGAGGATTCAACCAATAGTATCGACGCTGGAGCAAAGACCGAGACCAAACACCAAAGCCTTATATTTTCGGTCTTCAAGTTGGCGCTTTAGATTAGGCAAAGCGAGACAGCACTGCCCAATATGTAAGACAGTGTGGACATTTCTCCTTGGGGTTCGTCCTGCAAGGGTTGGCGCCATTCCGTAGACCTCAGTCGCTCTCTCACGATATAAGTTAATGCTGATGCCGTGACTGACCGAGGTGAACTCATCCTGCCTTGTCTCATTCACACCATGGCCACCCAAACTCCCTCGGAAGAGGGCCGTCTCGTCCCAGAGGCCGTCCCAGAGGCTGCCCCAGAGGCCGTCCCAGAGGCCGTCCCGGAGACCGTCGTGCAGCAATCCATTCTTCAGCAAGCACAAGCTGCCGCTGCCGCCCAGACCAATCCCACAAGACCCACGAGACACGAGGCCCTTCTGCAAAATACTGACCTCATCACTGCCGATGCGGCCGAGGACGATATACCCCCTCCTGCTTACGGCGACACCTATGGCCAAATCCACAATGAAAAAGACGGCCTGGGTACCAGTGCCTGTGTGACCGACGACGGCCGTGTCAATATCCGCATCAACCAGTTCAACCGGCGTCTGTCCCAGATCTTGACTCCTGCCCTGCGTCAAGAGATCCAGAGTGTCCAAGATAGTCACCCGCCTCCTCCCCCCTACGTTCCCCCTTCCTTGGGAGGTGAGGACCGAGTTCCTCCACCCCCGCCCCTGAACGTGGTCATCCAGGTCGTGGGCTCGCGCGGAGACGTGCAGCCCTTCGTTGCCCTGGGAAAGGTCTTGAAAGACACCTACGGCCATCGCGTTCGTCTGGCGACTCATCCCAACTTCAAGGACTCTGTGCAGGAGAATGGCCTGGAATTCTTCAGCATTGGCGGCGACCCCTCCCGGCTGATGGCCTTCATGGTCAAGAATCCTGGCCTGATGCCGGGCTTTGGCAGTCTGCTAAGCGGAGATGTCGGTCAGCGAAGGGGAGATGTTGCCGAGTACATCCAAGGCTGCTGGCGATCATGTTACAAAGCTGGTGACGGAATGGATCCTCGTGCTACCGACCATGACACTTCCGAGCCCTCTGAGAACGACCCTGATTCCAAGCCTGCAGCAAGACCCTTCGTCGCCGACTGCATCATCGCTAACCCCCCAAGCTTTGCCCATATCCATTGCGCAGAGAAGTTGGGCATCCCTCTCCATATCATGTTCACTATGCCATATTCTCCTACCCAGGCCTTTGCCCATCCGCTGGCCAACATTCAATCTTCTAATGCCGACCCTCAACTCACAAATTACATAAGCTATGCTATGATCGAACTCCTCTCGTGGCAGGCCCTAGGCGACATCATCAACCGATTTCGTGCCAAGTGTCTCGGCTTGGATCCCGTGAGTCTGATCTGGGCCCCCGGGATGCTCCAGCGTCTCAAGGTCCCTCACACCTACTGCTGGTCTCCGGCCCTTATACCCAAACCGAAAGACTGGGGCTCTCACATATCCATATCCGGGTTTTACTTTCTCAACTTGGCCTCCAACTACACCCCTACCCCTGACCTCGAGGCATTTCTCGACGCCGGTCCACCCCCCGTCTACATAGGATTCGGCAGCATCGTTTTGGACGATCCTAATGCCATGACGGAGCTCATCTTCGAGGCCGCGGGGAAGACTGGCCAGCGCATCCTCCTTTCCAAAGGCTGGGGAGGCATGGGCGCGGACGAGCTCCGTATCCCCGACGGTGTCTTCATGCTGGGCAACGTGCCGCATGACTGGCTCTTTAAGCAAGTCTCGTGCGTCGTTCACCATGGCGGCGCAGGAACCACGGCGGCAGGTATTATCGCAGGCCGGCCGACTGTAGTCGTTCCCTTCTTCGGAGACCAGCCTTTCTGGGGCGCCATGATCGCGCGAGCAGGCGCCGGCCCCGATCCAATCCCTCGCAAACAACTCACAGCGGACAAACTAGCTGATGCCATCAACTTCTGCCTGAAACCCGAAAGCCTGGAACGCGCCAAAGAACTTGCAAACAAGATGGCGGCGGAGCGAGGCAGCGACATGGGTGCTCAGTCATTCCATCAATATCTCGAGGCTGACCGGCTTCGTTGCACCCTCGCACCATCTCGACCCGCTGCGTGGCGCATCAAGCGCACCCAGATCAGGTTGAGCGCTTTTGCTGCCTGTACGTTGGCGAATGCAAATCTTTTGGATTTCCATGACTTGAAGCTCTTTAGACCACAAGAGCATTACACCGACGAGGGTCCTTGGGATCCAATATCCGGAGGTACTATGGCATTTGCTGGGGCCGTCGGCAGCATGCTGATGGGGCTGGTCGATTTTCCCTCGGAGACGTTGAAAGCTTTGCACATTTCGTCTGGGTCCAGCCGAAAGCAGTCCCAAGCATCAGGGGGAAGATCAACTTCGCCAACTTCGCCAGAACAAAGCCAGACGAGCTTGAATGTGCAGGAATCTCTTGGATCCGGCTCCGACAAGGACCGTGACATGCTGCGCCAGACTGGCGCGCACACGAGCAAAGGCCTCGGGCGTATCGTAAAGGCGATTGTGCAGGCACCTATGGAAATCTCAGTGAGTTTTACCAAAGGGCTTCACAATGTCCCCAAGCTCTTGGGAGACAATACCGTGCGCCCTCAAGAACGAGTCAGCGATTTCAAGTCAGGTGCCAAGGCAGCAGGAAGAGAGTTTGGCCTCGGCTGGTACGATGGTGTTACTGGCCTGTTCACTCAGCCCTGGAAAGGCGCCCAGGAAGAGGGTGCCAGCGGCTTTTTCAAAGGAATCGGCAAAGGGATCGGAGGGTTTGTAGCCAAGCCAAGCGCAGGCGTCTTTGGTATCCCCGGTTATACGATGAAGGGCGTACACAAAGAGGTGCAGAAGTTATTCGGCAGCAATGTGCAGAACTACATCGTCGCGTCCAGGACAGCTCAGGGATACGACGAGTGGCTGCAGAGCTCCGATGCAGAAAAGCAGGACGTCATCGTTCGGTGGGAGCTGACCCAGAAATACCTGAAGAAAAACTTCAACCCTGACGAGATGGTGCGAGATCTCCTGGAGAAGAGCATGGAGGACAGAGAGGCCCGCCAAAACTGCCGGCGTACCGCGAGTTCCGCTCAGTCCGCCAACACAGCCCCCAAGGAATCGCAGGGAGCGGCTGAAGTCAACGAAACCATCCGACTGTCAGTCCAGGAGACGTCACGTGGAGACGAAGAAGAGGATGCCGATGACGCTGCAGATCACCAGGCAGGCCAGGAGAATTTGCGCCAGGTGATGGCGGACAGCGAGGCCGAAGCTCAGCGGCACGCAAGGGAAGCATTGAAATATGAGAAACAGCTTAAGCGAGTCATGGCGCAGAGTCTGAGGGAACAGAGGCATGGGAGCAGCGACAGTGAGCGGGAGTCAGGACCCCCTTCGTATGATCCGGGGCATCTCGCGGGCACCACGCAAAGTGAGTTCGAGGCGCAACAACAGGGACAGCAGGGGAAGAAGACGACACAAGAGAAGACGGAAGAAGAGATTGTGATGGAGTACATCAAGAAACAAAGCCTCTTGGAAGTGCACCATCAAAACAAAGGCAAGGGCCGTGCCACGACGACGGAGGATGAGGACGATCAAGACTTGCAGAAGGCATTGGAGTTGAGTATGCAAGAACACGGAGAAGCTTCAGGGATGTGATCAATCATGTTTGCCTTTGAACGAATGAACTGGAGATGCCCAGGCTATAGTACCAATTACTCTCCCATGTTATGTCTGCATGATACCTATCCAAGCCCCTGAAAATGCCTCCAGATTCATACAGCTTTACTGTGTCCTCGGAAATGCTTGTCCCGACTGTCTCACAACATCTTTTCCAGTGTTGTCAGGTTTTCTGAAATCCAACACATGCTACTCTACAATAGTCTTTTCTAATATTGAAAAAGATAAAAAAAACAAAAAAACCAATATAGACAAGTAGAGATAGATACTAGCATATATCCCTCTAATCGAGTCATGCCTTCATCACAACCTTCTTGCACTTGGGCAGATCGCTGAGCAGCACATCAATGCCGGGGTGCCTGCCCACATTCTTGAGCGGCTTCGTCTCCTTCTTAAACAGCAACTCCAACAGCCCGACCATGATCTCATTCACCGCCTTTTCGACCTTCTTTCCATTCAGCTTTCCAAACGCCTGGTGCACTGCGGGCTGCGCCTCAGGCGGAAGCTGATATACCGCCAGCAGCAACGGCACGTCCATAAAGGCATAGTGGTGCGTGTCCCTCACTGCCAGCTCCATCTTGGCGGCGTCGATCTTTTTGTAGAACTCGTCCCACTCCGGCACGGGCGTGGCTGAGCTGTCCCTGCCCACCAGCACAAACGGCTTGCCCCTGAAGCCTTGCTGGCCTACGGGTCCATAGATGGGGCCGTCGAAATTGAGACCGCCGATGACGCGAGGGTCGCGCTGGGCGGTGACGGCGGCAGTAGACCCGCCGAAGGAGTGTCCGTAGACGGCGACCTTGCGAGGGTTGAAGGTGCCTGGGAAGTTGGCGAAGAGGGAGTCTGTGACGGTGGTGTTGGAGAGTTGGGAGATGAGAAAGGATTCATCGCCCGTGCGGGCCTGAGTGTGTTAGCTATGTTGTTCACAGACTTGTTCACTCGTGATGATCGCGTTGGGCTAGACATAGACTTACCTCCAGCTGCCGGAGAGTCACCGTCTCATTAGTCGATGAATTAGCAGCGTATGCAACGCTCCCGTCAGGAAACTCAACGACGGACGTCTCATACGTATGATCAAGCGTCACGACGATGTACCCCAGACTCGCCAACGACCTCGACAGCGCACCATGTAGAAGCCTCGTGCCCTGGAACCCCGGCGAAAACACAGCCACAGGAAACTCCCTCCTCACCCCATGGCTCCCATCCAAACTGACGGTCGAAATATCACAAAACTCCATTTCAAACTTCTCAAGCACCCCCTGCGGCACGCCCAGGGACTCACCCACCTTGCCAAAGACGCGCGCCGTCACAGGCGGCATGTACGGCACCACTTGCGTCTTGCAGCCGTACCGAGCGTCGACGGGGAGATATGCCGACGCCATGATGCGGCGCTTGGTGTTGGCCTCGGGCGCAAAGGGGTCTATGCGGCTCGGGTCGACGAGCTCAACGTGCTTGACGGCGACGGCGTAAGGGCCTGGTGCAGGGGGCACGAGGAGAGCCTGGACGGCCCCGAAGAGTAGAAGGAGGGCAAGGAGTTGCATTTCTGGTTGAATTGAGCTGTTTTTGAAGAAGTTAACCATGGGAATGCACTCTCAGAGGATCATGTCGTCTACTTATACAAGATGGACACAGCCAAAAAGAGTGTTGTGGCTCAGATATACGTCAGCACGAGCTTGCGCGCCTCACTACCCGTTGGCTTTCATCCTTGTTCCATTTCTTGCTCGGTCTTTAACTCCACGCTACTGCTCGGTCTTTAAGATGAAATCCCAGCTCCAGGGCGTCAGCTTTACTTTATACGAAATACGCCATAACTATCTAAGCTTTAAGCATACAATAAAATTACCTAACGTACTTAATAAGC
>JABCKW010000661.1:0-10141 GCA_014824385.1 Fusarium cyanostomum
TTAATAAGAGCTTTAAAAATAATAAGAAATTGCGGTTATAAGGTAACTTAAGATAGTAGTAAAGGTGGCAAATTGGTGGCTAACTAAGGGGGGTGGCTGACTAATGGGGTGGGGCTCTTAGACGCAGGGTTCGGTCACAGATCCAGGACATAGAAGGTATGGACGGGATAGAAAAGACCAAAGCCTAGGGCAGCATGAGAAAAAAAGGTGGGTGTGGGATCAGGTCGCCGCACAAGCTGGTTGGGCCAGGGCAAGGTTTGCTTGGGGAAGCCAAAGTTAGTTTCTTTTCTCTGCGGCGAAGCTTCCATTCCTTCAAGACCTCGGTATCCATGTTTATTATCAAGGTTCTCCTCTTTTCATAGCTCCTATAGCATGAGCTCAAGACCGATAAGCCCAACTATTGCACCTCTCCTCCGATGGAGAATACACCTTCGTACTATCTCTGTACATCTCTCGCTCCGTTGTCTCTGCCTGCCCTGGTTCGATAATACGTAGCGCTCATGGGGTCCCAGGTGGATGCCAGCGTCGTACTTCATAGTGCCCAATTGCAAGTTGGCAAGAGCGCCGCGCCCGTGGCCTAGCTGGTGGAACCAGATAGGCACCGGAAAAGGCAGAATGATGAAAGGGAGGATGATGCACCAGCTCTCAAGCATGATGGATCTCTAAGACCTGTTCCAGAAACACGAAAGGCAGAACTAGTAGACTATAATATGGACCAAGGCTTGCCTCTATTCCTCCTTGTAGTTCAATCACATCCACCATTAATCTCAACTTGCCCCGGGTTCCCTCCCACTCGATGTCGTCAATACCTCTACGTGGGTTATACGCTTAACAAAACGTGGTACGAACTGGGCATGTGCTGAGGACCCGGCTCATGTTGAGACATTCACATCAGCCAGACGGCCCGTTCTTGTGGAATGCCGGGTCCAGCAGAAGACCGCATGGAGACTCAAATATCGACAACTATCGTCCCTCCCCAGGACCATGTTGAAGGTTTCCAATAACGGAAAAACAATTAAAAGCCAAGTCGTTCAGCTTGTTAACATTATTCAAAAGTTATGCAGTTGGATCGCACCGTGCATCGGAGCGTAGGCCGACAAGAGCGTGGAAGGTTACAGGGATTCTTGCATAGGGGGCCTGTCACCGTCCCTGGCAGCGGCAGAGTAGGTAGGTACCTAGGTAGTTGAGCACGCAAGGCTGTGGGTTCTTCCCTGGACTCTGTCGAAATACGTGGTGGAGCCCGTGGAGTGGTAAGACATACACTTGGCTCGGTCTTTGGCTGAAGCCGCCATGTCTGCCCCTAAGATCGCAACAACCTAGACGGTCGTAGGCGCCGAGGCCCATAGTTCCCATCGGTAACAATTGTTTTAACGAGATAAAAACCCATCCTGAGTGGCGCGCGACACAATGGTTCCTCCGCGCACAGTCCGAAAGACCCATATTCCACCCGTCGCTAGGCGGGGGGATCTTGAGCAGGTATCTGAGCGCCAACCGAGCGCCAACCGAGCGAGAATCCAACCCCGATCGCACCAACCAAACCGAGCTTCTCCCTCCGTGGAAGTTGAAGCGATTGATATCGGACAGAGAGACACAAGATCTGGACCGAGCGCACCCCCATCGAGCTGTTCTCTCTCGCTGATTGGTCGGCGTGTCTGCTTCCCTCCTGCACGTCACTCAAAACCTATAACTTATTGGACTGCGGGCAGAAGCCAAACTACCTACCCAAGTAGGTACCTAGGTACGTAGTAACATCTCCCCAGATTCTATTCGATGCACCGACCAGGAACGCACAGCATAGATGAGGAGCTCGCAAACAGACAGGTTAACCATGTTGCCTCTGCCTGCAACATTGTTATTTCTTGGTCGGCTGATAGTCATCGTTGTCCGTCTTGCCACCCCGTATTCAAGAGCATATGTCCGTCTGATGGCAGCAATGCTGCCGCCAGTCATCCGCCACAGACAGTTGACACATGACGATCCATCACCTAATTCGTTCACCGCTTCTAGTGTTTCCTTCGCAGAGCGCATTCTGGGCTAAAACTCCTCCGCCCCTTCAACTGTCATTGCTGAAGAGGCAGTTACAGAACATCCATGGTGGCCTGCGGGTGATTTCCCATATCTTGCTAATGGATCCAGACAAGGGACCGGTCGTTGAACGGCCACTATCTTGGCCCGTGTTGGCCTCAAAATCTCGTGCAGTAGCGCTTTGAGACTATTGCTGGCATGCCAGCCAATCGACTTCTACGTTTCTCGAAATATTGCGAGATGAGGGTTTGCTGCGACTCCGCTCTTCGGTCTAGGGGTAAGAGGCAGGCCCTCGGCATGATCGGTGCGAAATCCACCACCCGTTCTGCATCAGTTGCACATGGGTGAATGAGCTAGATACCTAGGTAGTTTGGCCACTGCCGGCGATTATCGCCTTGGTCTGAACCACGACGTTCTTTGATTATAAACGGTGCGCGCGCACAACGATCTCATTCACACATGGTATACATGACATTGCAGCGCGCTGCTCTTTGCTAACAACTGAATGAGGCCTGTTGAGATCCTCCCCTTGCTTCCTCTGGCCCTTCTCTGGCTGGTGCCCGCTTCTCTTTCCCCTCACTTTCGAAAAGACTCGACCCTTCACCGACTTTTACAATCCTCCGCTACAAGTGGCCCGTCGAGCTAGCCGTGTTGTCGTCCCACCCTGCTGCATCACAACTCAGGAGTCAGGGTCCGATCAAGTCACGCTAAGAAGCTCCTTGCCAGCGCCAGGGGAAAGGTTGTTGGTTCGTCCCGCCTTGCCCACTGTGCAGCAAGAGCCCCAAAGTCTGAGACCCTAGATTCACAGGCTACAATGTGATCATTTCGCTAAGGGCGACTATCGATACATTCTGTGACGCAGCAGAAATTGCCATTTTAAAAGACAGATAGAGCATCGAGGTTCGCTATGAGGGAGTTGGCCCTTGGGGCTTGCTATAGATGTATGCGGGGGCGATGTATCTATAGATATATGCACATGCACACGAGTACCCCTGCTCCTCTAATGAACTCGACGCGTGCCGAGAAGTCAACCCTACGAGCAATGCCAGTGTTCTATGCTGCTCCGCCTAGCTGAAGATCAGAGAGTTGCGACTTATAACCTTTACTGATTGTTGGATTGGTGATGTTCAATGATCTGCAGTGTTGCGCTCAGTCTCGATCTACTGCCCGACCCTCTACAGACAGACTCTGGCGCATTGCGACTCATTGTCGGTTGTTCTATGACTAGGTTCCTGACTATTCAAGACTCCGAATAATGAAAACCTCTGCCCCATTCGATGGGCGGACTGAGGAACTCTTGTTACAGCTTCTCGCACCACTTTTGAGCTGACACTGGCCTAACATCCTGTAATTTAGCAAACCAAGCTGCGGGATTATCAACAGGCATTGCATCGTCCGGCAGCGGCGAAGTCCTAGCGTGAAGGATCCTCGGTCGAGTCCGGTTATCTCCAGCGGAACGCCTCCTACCTGAAGCCAATTATCTCACTCGACTTTTGGGGCCAATTTGTGCTGTAACAGTTGATTGACTCCTTAGTCTTGATGAGCTCTGGGTAGTGACTGTGGCGTGTCATACGCTTTCTTCTCGGTCTGCAGGCGACTGCCTTGCTGCGGATCATGACCCCTTGCGTCGAACATGTAAGTCATCACGAGCTCCATAACGAAATGGACTCTGACGCTAGCATCGACTGATGATGCTGCACTCAGTTTCAACTAAGAATAATTAAAAGATGGAAAGTCAGAATATAAGTTAAATTGTTGTGAGCCGGTTGTAGTGTGTACTCGAGGGTGAAGTTCCGGTCTAGGTGAACACCTCATTCATCCAATGTCATTACTTTGGTGGTAGTTGCGCTAGTGCCAGTGCAGCTGCGAACAAGCGAAAGTGTGTGACATTATCAGTGTCTTCTCGCCAGAGGAGACCTGGATTATGGCACAGAAGCCTAAACCGACGAATGATGCTCGAACTGACAGTGAAACAAATGTCAGCCGGTCATTGAAGAGAACCTGAAGAAGACGTCCATTGCAGGTACTTAAGGTAGGTACCTAGGTACCTACCTACCTACCTACCTAGGGTAAGCAACATTGATTTTTCACGTGATCTCCTTATCTTATCACAACGCGCTCGTCACCACCCGTGGCGCGACCAGAACAAGCCGGCTCCACTTGCAACCGCGGGGCAAGAACTTTTTGCGAAGCTATCGCGAGCCGCCGCTGGAAAACGTACCTGAGGTACCTAGTCAGCGCAACTCTCATCCGATACTTCCGCCGTAGATGTGTCTCGCTCGGTGACCTTCAACATGCCAACGGTAGACGAGGGCTTCGAAGCTCTTCTGGAGCCATTCTACAATGGAAAGAAGCTCACAGATCCCATCTCCACCAAGGAGGACAAATTCCAACTTCTACCAGCTTTCCTCAAAGTCAAGGGTAATGACACCGATTAGCTCTGCGAGCCAAGTAACTAACGTGAACCCAGGTCTCGTCAAACAGTATGTTGAGCCGTTAAATAGAACAGCAGACTCTTCCGATTCATGGTTGCTGACTCCGAAACGTAGGCACATCGATTCGTACAACTTCTTCGTCGAGCAGGAAATCAAGGATATTGTGCGCGCCAACAGAACCATTCGAAGTGACGTGGACAGCAATTTCTGGCTCGAGTATGTACAGAAGACGGAGAAATCTTGGACTCTGCTGACATGCCCACCTAGATTCACAGATATCAGGGTAGATAAACCCAGACGGCAAGATTGGCAAGATGCCAAGTCGCATACCGAAGTCACTCCCATGGAGTGCCGCCTCCGAGACATGACATATGCGGCGCCTATTCTCGTCGATATCCAATACATTCGAGACAAGCAGAGGATTGTGCGAAAGAACGTGCCTCTAGGTCGCATGCCCGTCATGCTGAAGAGCTCCAAGTGCCGCCTCGGCAAGGCAAACAATACCGAAATGGAGGAGATGAACGAGTGCCCTCTCGACCCGGGCGGCTATTTCATAATAAACGGCACAGAGAAGGTCATCCTAATCCAGGAGCAACTGAGCAAGAACCGTGTCATCGTCGAAGCAGACGAGAAGAACAACATCATTTCTGCCTCAGTCACCAGTTCCACCCATGAACGAAAGTCGAAGACTTATGTCACCTTGAAGAAGGACAGGATTCTCCTGACACATAACGTTTTGGTGGAAGGAATTCCCATTGTGATTGTCCTCAAGGCCCTCGGTGGGCTGTCGGATATGGAAATCATGCAGCTGGTTGCAGGATCTGATGGAAGATATCAAGATGAATTCCTGGTCAACTTTGACGAGGCAACAAAAGTTGGTATCTTCACCCAGCATCAGGCGCTCGAATACATCGGTGCCAGGGTTAAGATGGGTTCACGCAGGGGTCAGTTCGGGCCCCAGGTGCGCCGCAACCATGTTGAAGAAGGTCTCGACGCCTTGGCCAACCTCGTTATTGCCCATGTTCCTATCGAGGGACTTGACTTTTATCCTAAGGCTATCTACGTGGCCATGATGACTCGAAGAGTTCTCATCGCCGCTCACAACCCCAAGCTGGTTGACGACAGAGATTTTGTGGGAAACAAGCGACTCGAGCTTGCTGGTCAGCTTCTCTCGTTGCTCTTTGAAGATTTGTTCAAGCGTTTCATGGGCGAGGTCAAAATGTCCATTGACAAATTTCTCAAGAAAAATAACCGTGCAGTTCCTCTCGATGCTGTTCACATGATTAGCAATCATGCAAACAATATCGGATTCGGAATCAACCGAGCCATCCAAACTGGCAACTGGAGCGTCAAGCGTTTCAACGTGAACCGAGCTGGTGTAACTCACGTCTTAAGTCGACTCAGTTATATCGCTGCCCTGGGTATGATGACCAGAATTAGCAGTCAGTTCGAAAAGACGCGAAAGGTCTCTGGTCCCCGTGCGCTTCAACCGTCGCAGTGGGGTATGCTCTGTACTTCAGATACCCCCGAGGGTGAAGCTTGCGGTCTGGTCAAGAACCTAGCTTTGATGACCCATATCACTACCAACGTCGACGAAGAACCCGTCAAGAGATGGATCTTCACCCTCGATGCCGGCGTTGAACCTATCCGAAACTTCTCAGGTGCTGAGATGCATCGAGAAGGGAGCTACATCATCCACGTTAATGGTACTCCATTTGCGTTGACACGGTACCCGAAACGATTTGCGCAGAAGTTCAGAACGATGCGCCGAAGGGGCTGGATCTCCCCATTTGTAGGCATCAACATCAACACACACTTCAGCGCCGTACACATTGCCACCGATGAAGGACGAATCTGCCGACCTTATATCATTGTCAAGAACGGAAAGCAGAAATTAAAGCCAGAGCACCTCCGGCTACTTCAACTCGGAAAGGCCACTTTCGACGATTTCTTGAACCATGGCGTTGTTGAGTATCTTGACGTGAACGAAGAAAACGACGCCCTCATCACCATATACGAGGATCAAGTGACGCAGAGCACTACTCACCTGGAAATCGAGCCATTTACTATCCTGGGCGCAGTCGCAGGACTGATTCCATTCCCCCATCACAACCAATCGCCACGTAATACCTACCAATGCGCTATGGGTAAACAAGCCATTGGTGCAATCGCCTACAACCAGTTCAACCGAATCGACACTCTCCTATATACACTCGTTTATCCTCAACGGCCTATGGTCATCTCCAAGACCATTCAACTCATTGGCTACGACAAGCTTCCCGCAGGCCAAAACGCCACTGTCGTTGTCATGTCGTACTCAGGATACGATATTGAAGATGCTTTGGTTCTGAACAAAGCGTCAGTTGACAGAGGATTTGGACGATGCCAAGTCTTCAGGAAGTACACCACGGAGCTGCAAAAGTACCCCAACGGACGCAGGGAGCGTATTGGCGACCCCCAAAATGAAGGAGAAGGCAAAGTCAAACGCCGTATTGCAAAGCATGAGGCTCTGGATGACGACGGCCTGGCCATTGTCGGATACAAGGTTAATTCTGACGAGGCCATGGTCAAGAAAGAGACACCAATTGACCAGACCAGCACCGGCATTGGAATGGATCGTGGACCCGGCGAGTTCCGTGACTCATCAGTTTCATACCGCATTGCGGATCCAGCATACATTGATAAGGTGATGATTTCCCAGACGGAGAAGGATACCACGGTTATCAAAGTCCAGACCAGGCAGACTCGCCGGCCAGAGCTGGGTGACAAGTTCTCGTCTCGTCACGGTCAAAAGGGTGTGGTTGGTATCATCGTCGACCAGGAAGACCTGCCCTTTTCTGATTCTGGCCTGACTCCCGACATCATCATGAACCCTCACGGTTTCCCGTCCCGAATGACTGTTGGCAAGCTGCTCGAATGTTTGACGGGCAAGGCCTCTATTGTCCACGGCCGCCCCGACTACGGCTTTGGTGACGCCTTCCGCTCGCACCCCCTCGAGGAGATGAGCCAGGTGCTTGTTGACCATGGATTCTCATGGGAAGGCAAGGATTACTTCACATCAGGCGTGACTGGTGAGCCGCTGGAGGCATACATCTTCAATGGACCGATCTACTACCAGCGCCTGAAGCACATGGTGCAAGATAAGATGCACTCTCGATCCAGGGGTCCGCGAGCTATCCTGACACGTCAACCAACCGAAGGTCGTTCCCGAGATGGTGGTCTGCGTTTGGGTGAAATGGAACGCGATTGTTTGATTGCCTACGGCGCCTCGCAGCTTCTGCTGGAGCGACTCATGATCAGCTCGGACGGTACGGAGATCGACATTTGTCAGCAGTGCGGCTTGTTCGGATACAAGGGTTATTGCCACACATGCAAGAGTACTAGGGAGGTGACCAAGATGACGATGCCTTATGCGGCGAAGCTGCTTGTGCAGGAGCTCATTAGTATGAACGTGGGAGTGCGGCTCCAGATGGAGGATGAGTTCCCTCATCCGAGGTAGTGGGCATCGCGCGGTGTTTTATGCATGAAAACTGGAGTCGTGGATCTTGTATACCTTACAGAAAGCATGCTTGTTTAGGTAGTCGGGTAGTTAAGAGGTCTGATTTGAAACGGTCTGGGGTTCACGTCCCGTCTCTGTCGGATATCGATTGATCGATTTACTGAATACTACCTCATATATACCTGCCTGAACTCAGTTGTAGTCTATCCATTGTGCTTGGGTAGAAACATTAACTGCCCCAGTAAATGCTTTTGCTTGCCTTCCTCAGATGTTGCTACTTATTCCGAACCTTTTGTATCTTGATGGACTTTAGACCCCCCATGGTGACCTCAAACTCGACTGCATTGTCCAATCCTTGACCCGTGGACGCTGCATGCGGCGCAAACACGACCTTCATCCACCTTCGCCAGCTCTTTAGTGTCGGGGCCAGCAAGTCAGAGTCATCATCCGCATCTAGAGGCGCAGCTTGCCTGGAACGGCCGTAGACGGGTCGTTTAAACAAAGCAACTCGGCAAGCTATCTGGGTCGACCATACAAGGCCTAAGCTGGGTGTCTTGAGTGAGTAAGAAGCGTGAGGATCGTCACCCCAACCGGTGAACCAGCGCTGTTGATGGTCGAGCATCAAAGCAGCTGGAGGAGGGGGGCCATGTGGATCCTGCAAGGAGAAGGAGATAGAGGATGAAGGCGTGCTAGGTAGGTTTGTGGAGGAAGGAGGAGGCATGCTCCGCGAGGCCAACGGACTCTCGTGGACGAGGCCGCTGCTTCTAGGAGGCAGCTGTCGGGGAGTCGAGCTGGAGGAGAACCGGTCGGCGACCTGGTTGGCGACGACGACGGCGAGATTATGCCGGCGAGCAAGATCTCGGAGAAGGGCGCCGAGACGGACGAGCTCAGCGCTCCGGGCGGCCATGTTAGAGCCGTGGGAGCCCTGACGCTCGAACTCGGCGCGATAGTTGGCGGCGACAGAGTCAAGGATGATGAGCCCGATGTTGTGGCGAGATAGGAGGACGGGTACCTGGAATTCTAGGATGTGGTCCTGCGTCTCCAGGTCCGGCGTGACGGCGCTGTGAATGGCATCGAGGGATGGCCGAGTGTCCGGGGAGTCGGTGGCAAACTGTTGGAGGATAGGATTGGCATTGAGCATCTGCGCGAGACGACTTGTGGCGATTGCGGCCTCGGTTGAGATGTAGAGAGTCTGGCGGCCAAGACCGTGAGGCGGGGGAAGCTGAACGGCGAGACAGAGGGATAGCAGAGCCTGCGTCTTGCCAGAACCGCTCTCACCAGTGAACTCTGTCACGACGCCGACGGGCACGCCGCCTCCGAGAGCCGCGTCGAGGCCATCGTCGAGGGTGCTGATGACACGGGGCCTGACCGGAGGCGGCTCAGAGGTGGAGTCCGCGTCGGGCTCCGGGTCCAAGAGCGGCTGCTGCGGGGTGAGGTCGTCGGATAGAGAGGCCTGGATGGCGGCGATGAGGCGCTTGAGGTCGAGGATCGGGAGGCGGGTTTGCTTGGCGATGTCGGCGGGATGAAGGGTGAGGAGGTCTGTTGTGGTGAGGCGGCTGTGCTCGATGGTTGGGAGGAGGGCGGCGAAGAGGCGGAGGGGGAAAGACGGAAGGATCTGGAGGAGGTCTGTCATGGGGATGCCGGAAGACTTGGAGTATGAGGCATGGGAATGGATGGAGGTACCCTCGTGTAAGTGAGTGTGCTGGGATTGAGTCGAGGGCACAGATGAGTCTGTATCGCCTGCACACGTTGGAGAGCTCACTTCTCCTACTTCAATACTGTTTACAGATATTAATCATCTCTTGCACTATAGAGACGTCCTTTGCTCAACCTCTGTTAAGAGATGACGACATTGATCACTTGATGCTGCCAGTTGTTGAAGTCCCCTGGACGCGTTAATGGGCCATGAGTTAAGACGCGGTTATGATTTTGACGCGCTTGGTTGGTGGATGATTCACACCAACTGTGGGTACCACCTGGGTACCACCAGGACGGGATGTCTCAATTAGGTACCTTATGTCTCTGTTCTGTGCACGGAACGTCAAAATCAGGAAGGATGCACGGCAAGAATTTATATAATAAAAACTCAGGTAAATGCTTCTTAAGGTTGGGGATAACAATACTGCAAGGTTCACCTGCCTTAGGTCAGCGACGGGAGTTGTCGGGAACCCATACGTGCACA
>JABCKW010000662.1:0-15109 GCA_014824385.1 Fusarium cyanostomum
GTTATATTTATTACCTTTATTTATCTATCTATTAAGCCACTTTATATAAGGTTCTGTGGTTTAACGGCATGACTGCGGATTCTAAGATACTCTTCCGCCAGCGAGGGTTTAACTCCCTCCAGAACCTGCTTTTTGCAATTTTGTGACGACCTCACGGCAGTGGCGTCTGTCTGTCTGCATGTAACAATGCTATGCAAGCAAGGTAAGGCATTATATTTTTGACCTCGTCTTGTCGCGTCATTTTCCGCAGTCCTTCGAACTGCCAGTGTAGATAGATAGCCTCTTCAGACCAAGTCAAGTGTAAGAGTCTTTTGCAACTAGCCCATGGTCTTGTAAACATGCGTCCGTCCTCTCGCCAGATATCGCCGTTGAACTGCAGCAGGACTACGAATAGTCAAATGAAGAAGCATGCCACAGGTCTCACGTCGAGAGAAACCCTCCGCAAGAGCTAAGGCTCGTGAGGAAGACGACAACAAGTCTGCACGCAATTAAACCGAGGTTGAATACATACTCGTATCGTTATTTCAAAAACAGGCGAATTACACTATCAAAATAGGGGTTGGAACAACACTGTACCGCTGCCATCTCCAACCGACTCTATACAAGAACTGGGCCTTTGTCCACTGATGCCCAGAAAACATAACCATCCGCCTCAAGAAGCTACCCCGTATTACATATGCGTACGTTTGTGCGTGTGCGTGCCCTATTCAATTAAACTCCCTTCCTTTTGAATCACTGACCCGTTCCCCATGGCGCCAAACATTCAGGCATCCGAGTAGTACTCCTCATTATACTGGTGGCCTGGAGGGCTGGTCCAGCTTCCACCGCCGACAACGTTCTCACGTGAGCCCCAGTAGCCGTTCCTGGAGCGCTTCTCGCGCTCAAACTCGGCCCATCGCTTCATGGTGATCTTGCTGCTGTCGAACTCACCTTCGTATTCGAGTCCAGCCTTCTTCGTCTTTTCGCCCGCCGTCTTTCGAGTGTCACCCCAGGAGAAATCGTCAAACTTCCAAAAGGCGTAGGTTGGCAAGACAAAGTTCCAGATGGGTAGCGCGACCAGGTAGATCAACATCCAGACGATGTAAGACCACGAGTGAGCAGTAACAATGACGAGGAGACCAGGTAGACCAAGAATAAGAGCCAAAAGGACCAGAGGGATGATCTGAGGAGGTGAATTGATGATCGACGTGATAACTGTAAAGGCTGTTAGCAGGTTTGTTCTAACCGAATAGACGTTGTAGTTACTCACCAACATAGAAGGTAAATGCAATGGCAGCAGGCAGCACAAGAGTACCGACAAGCTCGACAAATATGATGAACTGCATGGAGAAGCAGAAAGTACCACAGAGATCACGGACCAGAACCAGCTCCATGAGGTTGTGAATAGTCGAGTTGATCCAGCGACGTCGTTGAGAAAGGAGAACCATGAACTTCTCGGGCACAGTCGTCTTGCACACGGCCTGAGGGATGAAGACCTGCTTTCGCTTGGGGAACGTACGCAGCATGAGGGTCGTCAAGAAACGATCCTCACCGAGGAGGTACAAGTTCTTCTCATGAAGAGTCTCGACCACGTTCTCAGAGTAGTGCTCGACGATGTCAGGATTGGCGAGAATGGGCACCCAGTAGTTGTGGCCACCCTTGGGTGCCTTGATGCGGTACATGCAGAAACAGCCGGGCAAACAAGTAACACCGCCAAAGACGGATTCGAAAGACTTGGCGAGGTGATGCGACACAAAGTACTCAAACACCTGGATAGCTGTCACCCAGCTCTCACGCTTGTTGGCAATCTTGGTTTCACCACAAAGACCCATGATTTCAGGATCCTTGACCATGGCAGATACCATGTGTGTCAAACTATCGGGGAAGACCTTGGTATCGGCATCGACCATGAGAATGATCTCATAATAGTCTGGCGAAATACCTGTTACCTTCCAGAGGCCGTTAAACATCTCGTACTCGAGCTCCGTCATTCGCTCATCAAACATGACCTTCTGCAGGAACGACATGAGAATGATCTGACTGTCTCGCTTTCCTCGGTTACCGGGCTTGCCCTTGGTAGCTTCGTCAGGAGTTCCACACTTGACTACAACCATCATGGGCACTCGCTGCTGTCGATCGGCGGGAATCCTGGACTCTTTTCCGTAATCGTAGAAACCGCAGTAGACCTTGGCCATGTTGTGTCGCTTGGATCCGCTGGCAACAGCCACATAGGAGAAGGGCACGATCATATCGGGGGGGGTAGAGTGGTCCCTTAACATGCCCAAGCAGACGTCGGGGGTCGAGACAGCCTCTCCCTTACCCTTGATGATACCGTCGCAAATAACGACAATGACCTTGTGGCTGTTGGGATAGTCGGTGGTCGCGATTGAGTCCAGGGTGGTTCGAATACCCTCCTCTCCTTCGGAGTATGCAGTAACCAGACACATCGTATGAGCCAGTGGGAAACCAAAGGGCATCCAGTCCGAAGGAGGCTGAGGAACAACGGCATCGTGGATGAAGCCTGCGGGTCCGGGGCCTTCCGCAGGGTTGCTACCACTGGAATACGGGTCCGATCGGAGGAAGCTGGCACGGCTGTCGTTGCCTTGCTTGAAGATAGAACCAGGTGACAGCAGTTGACTCGAAGCAGCCTGGCTAGCCATTGTGGTGGGCATGCGCCGCTGATTCGGCAACCTTAGATCGGGGCCGCCAACAGTCGAGAACCGAGACGTGGTAGGGAGGAATGATCCGCGCTTGCTGGTTCGGTCAGATCCAACAACAGTGCTTCCGACATCACCAGGCAATCTCGCAGGGGCGCGGTAAATGTCCTCCGACCAGTCCTCGATCTGGCGGTTACGCTTTCTGCGATCAGAACTCTGCGATGTCTTTGCCGGTGCATACTTGCGGCAGATGAACCACTGGAAGATGATGGCCAGGAAGAAGCGAGCGCCAACGACGGACAGAATAAGAACCAAGGCGCAGTAGAGAACGATCTTGGAAGCGATGCAACCGATGGTCTCGGTATCGATGGAACCGACCTTGATAATCTCCTCGAAGCACTGCGCATACTTCTTGTCAGTTGACGATTGGAACATTCGGGTGACGTCGCGACCACGGATAGCCTTGTTGACTTCTGAGTCCTTATCTCGAAGCTCTTTGAAGCGGTCGGGGATGGCCACCTGGCTCTCGTTGAACCATCTGAGGAGGTCGAGATCTAACACGTTCCCAGAATAAACAATCAGGTTACGCGAGCTGTTCTTGATGTCATCCCATTTGAAGTAGACGTCTGCCGAGCCGCTCAATTCGAGATAGAAGGCGTTTCGAGAATTGAGGGTCGTATGGCAGCCGTAGCCAAGATAGTACGGGATGGTGGTGTTGGGCTTGCTCGATCCGTCCTGATTAAAGGTGGTGCAAGGGAAGTACCAGGCCAGTTCGCCATCGTCGTTGGTCGGGACATCCGAGTCCTTTGCGAGAGTGATCAGGTCCTTGCACTGGCCATTGACGTTCTGGAACAGAAAACTACCATCCTCACCGCCGTGCTTCTGGGGAAGATCATAAAGAACGTTGGGGCCCAATCCGTCTCCTCGAAGAGGCATGCCTTGAGCAGCAGGGTGGTGGGATGTTGACAAATCATAGGCAACGCCGTGAAAGATCATCATACCTCCATCAACCTTATTGACGCGCAATCTCTCCGCTGGAGCGCCGCAAACAGTTGCCGTGAAACCGAAAGTGAGAAAACCCACAATGGCCATGATACACAGAATGATACTAATCAGACCCAGCTTCTCCCGCCAGGCCCTTTGTTGCGCCCTCGTTGGCATACCACAGCACTTCATGATAAATCCAGGGGCCCAGAAGGTGACAATAGCGCAGTAGACGTTCCAGAAAGTGGGAGGCCGGAGCTGCTCCTCCACCCGCTTGGCTTGTTGTCTGGAATTGCGCTTCGATTTCTTCTGGATCTTGCCCGATTTCGTGCGGCTTGGGGTAGTACGGGTAGAGGCGGCAGCTGCACTCTTTTCATGCTCCCCGCTGGTCTGTCGCCTTTGACGAGGGGAATTGTCCGAGGCACCGTCATTAATATTCGAATTTGACCGATCGGTCGACGCCTCGAGGTCCTCGTAGATAGGGTCATTTCCTGTCGAGGATGGTAGAACGTTCATGTGAGCAGCATGCTTGTGGTAGTGGTAGTTTCGGTGATCTCTGTCGATTCTGTTTCTCTCGGGTCGAATCAAGCTTCTTTTGCGAGATACGGGCTGGTCAGAGCTAGCATGCCTCGAGGCATGACCCTCAGGGCTTGTCGGCGACAGAGGCATACTCTCTGTATTTGAATTAGGACCGATAGAATCTGCGAATGAAGAGGCGGATCTCCCACGTTGATGTTGACCTATATCTCCTACGGGATGGTAGCCACCAGTCTCGATGTCGACAGGCCGCGATCGTCGCGAGGGCGAGTTTCGATACACATTGCGCTGATTGTATGTAGGACTTGCGCCCGGCCGTTCGGGGAGAGACATGGCCCTAACGGAAGGGTGTTTGAATCAGCGAGATGTCAAAAAATAAAAAATAAATAGCACGACGAGAGACGTAACAAGGCTGGGCGCTGAGCGCAGGGAGATTTCACCCCTTGCGTCGGTGAAAGAGGTGAGGACAACCGTATCAGGGGCGGCTGATTTCGATCGACGGCGGGAAAGGGGAAATGGAGCAAGCACCGCAAGAAGTTGAAGAGCGCCAAGCGACAGGAACGTCGACAGTTGGTAGCAGAGTAAAACAGGCAAAACAAAGAAGAGACGAGACAAAAAGGACGATCTGCTACTTACGGGAAGATTTGTTATGGTTGTTACGGCAGCCTCGATACAGGATTGAGTTTGGGTTAGGAAGATCCCTGTAGCAGTGGGAAGACTTGTCAAGACTCGACGTGGAGAAGGAGCATCGAATCGAATAGCAGCAGACGATGGGTTTCTTGTCCACTCAAGGCAAAGGGACAGGGCGCCGTTGTTTAGAGTAGATGAGTGATAGGCAATGACAAGGACAATGGACAATGGGGGCGTGGAGCAACCCGGGTTGTACGTGCGAGCGAGTGACGGGACGACGTGGGTTTTGGGTTCGGCAGCGACCGTCGAGCAGGGGATAGCAGTAAATAAAGGCCCTGACTGGGCGTCGTTTCGAATGTCGAGTAGTAGGATTAGAACTAAGAGCGAGAGTAGGAGCGAACTGCGCTGCACGTCCAAGAGCGAAAGGCGACGACGAGGTTGTCTGGGAGTGGAGTGGAAGCGTCGGGTGGAAGAGGGAGACGGCCAACGGCCTGGGCTGTTTTTCGGCAGCACCTTAATTTCTCAAGTACTGTAGGGAAGGGAGCGGGCAAGCACCAATCAGCGAATGGCTAATCCAGTGGTGCGTTGCATAGATCCAGGGCGCTAACTGAGAATAGTCCGAGTTTGTGGCCCGGAGAGGCAAAACCCAAGGATTCACTTGTGCAAGGGCATCTTCGTGGGTGGGATGGCAGGCGGTTGCCCCGGCAGCTTGATCAAACCCAGTAATTATGCATGAGGTTATACGGAGTACCGTAAGGTCCCTCTCAAGTCGTGCAGCGCCTCTTGTCCCCGGATGGTGTACCATAAAGGGTTAGACTTATCTAGTAGAGATTGCAAAAGGCAACTTTTATTGGTTGAAATTTCGCTAGCCCAGTTAGTAGTGTACTTATGCAGTACTTCATCTCATCTTCCAATGTTTGTGCTATTTTGAGCCCTGCCACCTCGCCTTGCTACTTAAGCAAGTAAATGTTGTGGTTGTTGGAGGGACCATAACACGAATTCAACTTGCTTCCCATGACTGGAAGCATCCATGGAAAAAACATGCAGAATACAGGGGTAAACATGCTGCTTCCATCTCGCTTGTCGAGTCGATCTGGTCCTTACCTTAGTTGCTCCGCTTCTTCCATTCCAGTTACCCGGGTCATCTACAAAGCTCCTTCTAGTCGCCTTGAGATTCAGTGTTGGGCACGCAACCTGCCCACTGAAAGGGGCGATGGTTTGATCTGGTGAAGACCATTTGAGGCGACGGAATGAGCGCCAATTGACCATTGTCTTGCTGGCCGTGGACGGGAGCTATACCCATAATCGAAGCGGCCGGCCTTTCCAGGGCTTCGTGCGTGAAGAGTTAGTCTCCAGGATTTTTGCTTGGCTTTCGGAAGTGCACCAGTTTGTCCCCGCCTGTTTCGTCATCCTGTGCCCAGCCTGTGCATGTACGCCAGCCCTACCAGACGTATCTGTGCATCGTCGCCTTCGATTTGCCATGGTAGGGCATAGGGCAATGCTTGATATGACTACTGGGTTCCCCAGAGCCAGGAACCGTGTTACGTACGTGCGCATGGTCTTACTGACCGTGAGTGTTTCAATTTGCGCTGTGCTCAAATGTTCGCAGCTGCACGACGAACGAGTCTCTGGATCCATATTAACCTGAAGGATACCAGGCGGTACTGCGAACTGTTCGATTCCAGCGCTCCAGTGCAAAGAGCATCATGTGCTTGGACTTCAGAATAGGGCTATAGGTTAGTCAATTAGTCAACTTGGAGACTGCGTCACTCAACCTACCTACCCTGTGTGCTCGTCTGGGCTATCGATGGATTCGACCATTATATTGGCAATGATTTTAGAAATTTCCGGGCTGCCGACAAGACTGTGTAAGCTGATACCCAGTGGGGACCATTGCCGCTGTTATTAACGGCTCCTCTTGATTCGTATCGCAATTTTGAATATGAATCAGATACGAGTAGGCAGGGCCAACAATTGGCACCTAGAGGTTGGGGCTGAGCCGTCACCATGAGGCACGAAAGCTTAGAATGAACAGCGGGAAGGACCACCACTGTCACTGCCCTCCACAGCAAAAGGACGAGCCGCCACGGGCGACCGACAGAATCTAGCACTCCAGGCACATGAAACATATTTGCTCCAATACTCGCGGGGTTCCCCAGTGCTGAAGGAGCATGACCCTAGAATAGTGGAACCATGATACACCCTTCAGCGGTTGGAAATGTTATTTATACACTAACTAATACGTATCTGTACTTCCTTACTCATAGAAATTCGCATTTAAGGTAAGTATCTTCAAAAACTTGCCACTAATCATTAAGTTCCTTGTTAACGGATTGTTAAATCATAAGGCAAGAAAAAGATGTGTATTAGGCCCTTACGCCTATTAAATAAGAGAATAGCGACCTTGTGGAGAAGAAATCCAATTTATAACATATTTAACCCCTGAAGGGTGTAATGGATGGGATAGAAGACAGGGCGGACGGGATAAATCCATATGTGTTGCCATTGAGGCCAGTGGGTGATATGAGAGAGAAACCGCGGGTGATAAACATGTTCCGGCGATCGGGGACGAGGGATCTGATCGGGAAGACGATGCTAGCAAAGGGGCCCCTGATCTGAAGATGATAGTAGAAATCGCCAGCCTGGGTAATATGGATGAAAGTTAACTCGGATTGGAGGCTCCGGAGGATGAGCGGGGCCGATCGGCGGACGGCCCGCCGTGAACCAAAATGCAGGGCTCCACCAGCGCAAGAGGCTGCAATTCCAGGGACAATGTCTGCCCATAATGGCGAGCATCGACATGCGCCAAGGTCGTATCTGGCATTCAGGGCATGAAATTATATATATATTAATTTTAAAACTTTTGGTAATATGCTCGAAAAAAACGGATACCTAGGCGATCGTGAAAAGTGCACGGAGAAAAAGAAAGACGAGGTGATTGTGACTCCAATCCGGCACGAATAAAGACACGACATACGTATAAAAATTCGCTTATTTCGCGTAACGTGCAGCCGAGCCTAGCATCGATTGATCCATCTCTGTGAGGGACTGCCGGGGCTGAATATGCGTTGTCATTAGCCGCCCTGCCAAACCTGCCCAGGCTGACTGTCATCAGAAGAATCTCCCTTGTAGCGGAGTAAGTGAGAAGCCAGGACTCTTGGGGGAAAAAAGCGGCCATTTTCGGTCCCCGCCAACTTTCCGAGGACCAGCCAGTATTCCCGAATGAGAGGATAGTTACCCAAATTGGAATGTTTGTCAACCAAGCTAGCCCACAGCTGGAACGGCCTCAGCCGAAACCAGACAGAGCAGCTGGATGTTTTAGCATGCCAACCTGGCATTCTCGAAAGCACGACAGTAACTGCGGCACACTCATATCAGCTGTAGTTCACCGGCCGGCCCACAAAGTAGACATAGTTAGTAGCAGGTTCTCAAGCCCAGAACATTCACATGACCCTCACCCAGCAGGACACCAGAGGACCAACATCATGGCGCGAGCGAGGCACACAGGATCAGCAGCCTTCCTATCGATTGGTGCTCGGCGCGGAGTACGCATTACAAGGATGAGTGAGTACAGCACTTGGCCGGGCTTTAGTCGACTCGAATTCTTATCAGAGAGACATTAGCTAGGTAGTATTTAATAGTATATTTAGTACTTTGCATTCGGGTTAGTGTGACTGGCCAAGTATTCTTTCGACCGGCCGCAGAATCCAATGAACGACACCCATTATGGAAATCCCTCATCAGCTCTGATTTATTGCGCGGGAGAAAGTGTGCAATGCGCCAATCATAGTCTCCTTGCGCTGATTCCCTCGCCTATACTACTGCGTACGTACTCCGTGCTGCTCATGCCGAAGGCTGTTGGTCACTGCGACAATGGTCGCTTCACGAACGGCATGGCGGCAGCTCAGCCCTGTTTGATGACAAGGGCCAGATGTTTACTGACGCATCATATGGAGTAAGTCGAACATGAAGGAGCCTCGACATTCTCCCATCGATGCATGTCAAGCAGTCGCAGTTAAAACAGTGTTGTGGGATCTGCCGCTAGAGAATATTGTCCAACGACATAGGGATGGAACGGCAGCTGGACTTTTTCGTGCAAATCTCTCGTATGTCAATCGCGACGTCCACCTGGCAGGTGGTGTAACGTACCTGTTGGTTTGTCCTACGGAGTACGGA
This sequence comes from Fusarium cyanostomum, assembly GCA_014824385.1. Lineage (NCBI taxonomy): Eukaryota > Fungi > Ascomycota > Sordariomycetes > Hypocreales > Nectriaceae > Fusarium > Fusarium cyanostomum. Next base: position 8,964 of record JABCKW010000662.1, read on the forward strand.
TACCTCCACCGCAATTCCGAAGAACAAGATATCCATGAATGTGTGTGGAGCTTCCCGAAGAGACTGATACATGCCATTGTGCGCATTGTTGACGGTGGCTAAGTGTATTGGTACCTGCGCAGTAATCATAGCGAGACGCCTCGTCTCTCTCTCGAATCGCGGCATGGGTAGCGGATGTCTGAAGCAAATGAAACATAATTGGCGCCAGGCTGGTTAGCGGGTGCAATGTCGTCAACTCTGACAGGCCTCATCTCATGGCTGGCCCCAGCGCCAGCGGTCAGGAAAAACCACTAGCGCAGCACAGAAAGCAACTCACCGGCTTCATGCAGAACGTCCCAGTGGCCTGGACTTGGCCTGGACCCTTACGTAGAAACTTGGTACCGCTACCCCTGTAGCTTGTGATGGGGCAACGTACCATCGATCTTGCGCCTCTGGGGGACCTTTCAGCGTCAAAAAGTTTGCAAATTGGGCATTGTATAATGGCCGTTGTCGTTTCGGTCGTTTCCTCTCCTCTCGAATAAGAAAAAAGCGGGTCAATAATGACAGCGCCAGTCCCGCACCAAGATATCGTCATCCCGATACCCCTGCCACTACTTGTTCGGTGGTTATTTTGACGCGTATGAGGCGTTGATGAAAAGGGGGTGGACACAGACACTTATCCTGCCCTCGTTGACCCGGCAAAGACCCGAGACTTGGTCGCCCTTCTCGTCAATCATCTAGCATTTGGATGCTGTGGAAAGCGAAAGAGTTGAATACGCGCTTAGTGATCGCAGACTCGCAAAAGTGAAGATGAGTGGAGGATTACTCCGTAGAGACCAGGATAATGAATGACTGTTGGTGTTCTTGTAAAGAGAAGTCTGCCTCGCGGGGTTGGGGTGTGTTTGAGTCTCCATACATGAGTGCCTTAGGTAGGTAGTGTAATCAGCTCATGCACGCTCACTCAGCTATTATGTGATCCAAAGCAACACTCCCATCATTGAACCAGTTCTTGAATGATTGAGTATGCCTGTCCTACTCTACTATCGGGGGAGACCTGCAAAACGAAATCCTACCTCAAGAGCTTTGCGGGGATTGATAGATGCTAATTACCTAGATCACCTAGGCCCCCACTGCACATATAGGTAGGTACCCTTAGGTAGGTAGCCCGGTAACTTACCGCCTTGTACTCCCGTGCCATATTTGCGCCTCTCAGTGCTGACGGCAACCGCACCACACAGCGGGGGTTAGGTCCATAGGTACCGATGGATCCGAGGAGGAACGGGTTCTGCGCTGCTGCATTCAGTAGGCGCCTGGGGCTCTTCCACTGAAATGAACATCACCATCACCATCACCACTAAGATACGGCACGGCGCAGCGCCTAAAAAAAGACACCCCTGAACCATCCATTGCTTGGAATTTTTCTCTTTCTCGTCCAACTCCGGGCTTGTTTCTTCTTCTTCCCTTCTTCACTGCCCAAAACGCTTCTATCAACTCTCCCGTCGTTTCTCCAACCACCCCCGTGTCGCTCGTTCATGCTCTGGGCTAGGTTCCAGCTTCCCCCTTGTCTCCGCTGTGTCGCCGCGTTTCGGGTGCCCGGGCTCCCGACAACCAAATATCCTCTGCGCAACACCCACTACCAGGCTGCTAGACTGCCACTTACTACTACCTCCTCCACGGTCGCTATTCTCGATTGTCTTGTCCGGCTTTCGTTGTCGCCCGTCGCCAACCCCGAATTCTCTCGTCTTCGATCCTCTTGCTCCCCTGGCGACGGATGCTTCGACAACTGTTGACCTTACAATAACACCCCGTCTCGGCGTCGTGATTTTGGGTGCACCACCATCACGGAGTCCCGCTTCTTCGCAAGGCTGTCGATCCACAGCTTCACTACGACACTCGTTCTGATAAAACTCCTCAACCTCTCGCTTGGCTGCCTCGGCACTGCCAAAGCTCTGCCAGCAACCATGGCGGCAGTTAGCTCCTCACCGCCTCCCACTGCAGCGTCACCCTCCTCAAACTATAAGGAACCTCGGCCAAATCACTCCTCAAGACCAAGCGGCGACGCTCCTCGTAGCCCTGTCCGGGTTCCCAATCTCAACGTGGCCGGCGGCCCCCGACTGCGAGATGGCCCAGTCTCTCCTGTCCGCGTCAACTTTCAACAGGAGAACTGGGCCCAGCCCTCAAACGCCGATATCGAGAATGCCCAGCAACGCGCCTCGCGGGTAGAGCTGGCCGATCGCACTCTCCATCCGCTCCCCTCGCCCCCAGCAGCCGCTCCTCCGCCTCCCCTCCACGGCTCCAAGATGGAGCCAATAAGTCCTCAGGAGTATCATGATACTGTTCAGGAGACCCGCAGAGCCGATGACAGCCCCGTGCTACCACTTGATATGTCCTTCACCCAGCAATCTCAACCAACTGCGCCCAGCCCAACGAAAAGCTTCAACGCCGAGTCGAACTTGTCTCCAACTTCTGCAGCTATTTCTGACCGCTACGAACCCAACAAGATGAGTCCCACGGACAGAGTGCGCAACCAAGACCAGTTCCGCAACAGCCGCGAGTCCGATGAGACGGCCAGCACGAACCCGCAGCAAGCCTCGATCGAGTCTTCCGCAACAACAAGCGCAAGCTCACTATCGGGCATCAACGAGAACGCAGAGTGCCAGACAATAGGCGACTCTGCCGAAAGTTCCATCATTGAAGGGAATCTGCCAGGAAACCAATCTGTCCCGCTGTTTCAATACCACCACCAGCAGGACTTCCCCTCGCGCGTGTCAAGTGTTCCCAATGAAGATGCTAGGAGCTCTTCGAACCCCGATTTGGCTGAGAGTGCTTCCAACATTAACCGCCATTTGACTCCAAACTCAGGCAACTTTAGGAGGACATCGATGCCTAGACCGCAATCGTCCTACTCTGTCTACTCCGACATGGGTGCCCGTGGTCGCTCGCCTGGACTGATGCCAGGCGGCTCGCAGACACGCAAATCTCCTGATGTGAGATTGTCAACATACGCAGAGTTGCTCAATGCGCCTTATCCCCAGCAAGCACCGGCACCGCTGACTCCGGATAATTCGAACCTCCGAACCGTTATAGGCAATAACGCATCTCTCCTCAGCACACAGAAGACTCTAGACATGTATCGCGCCAATGTCAAAAAGACCAATGACACGTCGATCCAGTACTCCTTTGCCATCTTCCTGATTTCCACTGCCCAGGAGCAAGGCCTCGACCTTTCAGACACCAAGATTCGCAAGAACAGCCCGAAACCTCACAAGGGCCGTGACAGTCCAGCTGCCGAAGGCTCAATTTCGAACCCCTATGAGCTGGTTCGCGAAGCTCGACAAATTCTCCAGCGCCTCTCCAGCGCCGGCTACCCTTTTGCGCAGTATTATCTCGCCGACGGCTACGCTTCTGGGCTCTTCAACAAGGGCAAAGAAGACTACAACGCGGCATTCCCTCTATTCGTTCTGGCGGCGAAGCACGGCCATGCCGAATCCGGATATCGGACTGCGCTGTGTTACGAGTTTGGTTGGGGCTGTCGCAAAGATCCTGCCAAGGCAGTACAGTTCTTGCGTACCGCCGCTTCGAAGCGTCACCCTGGCGCCATGACACGCTTGGGGAAGGCCTGTCTGTCTGGTGACCTCGGAGAGAAGAGATATCGGGAGGGCATCAAGTGGATGAAGCTTGCTACTGAAGCTTCCGACACCCAATACAACTCCGCGCCCTACCAACTCGGCTGCTTGTACGAGAATGGCTACGGTGCAGACGTATTCAAGGATGATAACCATGCTGCCGAGCTTTTCACCCAGGCGGCAGATCTGGGGCACCCCGAGGCTAACTACCGTCTCGGCGATGCCTATGAGCACGGTCTACTCAACTGTCCTCGCGACCCAGCCCTCAGTGTACACTTTTACACTGGTGCGGCTGAGCGCGGACACGCCGGTGCTATGATGGGATTGTGTGCCTGGTACATGGTTGGTGCTCCTCCGATCCTAGAGAAGGACGAAGAGGAGGCCTACGAATGGGCGCGTCGGTCTGCCGACTTGGGTATGTTCTTGATCAAATCATTCTAGTAGTTGCTCGAGTCGCTAACTCTCGCGCAGGTTTCGTAAAGGCGCAGTACGCGGTAGGCTACTTTACAGAAATGGGCATTGGATGTCGTCGTGACGTCCTGGAGGCGAATGTTTGGTATGTCAAGGCTGCTGATGCTGGAGACGAGCGAGCCAAGCAGCGTTTGGCCATCATCCAAGCGGCCGTTAGCGGCCAGGGCACCCCTATGGAGGTTGCTCCCCCTCGCAACGGCAAAATACAGAAAAATGGCAAGGATGACAAGGACTGTATCGTCATGTGAAAGTGGCGGACGAAGACGAGTCCGTTCGGGGGCTTTGATGCGAAGGAAACGACTAATCAACACACAATTCCGATTCTTCTCGAGAGATGGGCCTACAACACATACCGGCCTATTTCCTTATTCGTCCTTGATGTCACCACCAAGGACATGTTCATTCAACGCTATTACATTTTTCTTTGCATACACTGCATCACTGCATGATCCGGGAGCCTCGTGTGGGAATGGATGCCAGGAGTTGTCTTTTCTGGTGCGATTCATGTCTGTCATCGCTCTCTTTATCTTCCTGGAAACACCACTTTTAAACTAAAACGGGGACTGGTGAACTTTGAAAAACTCAAGAGGTGGATGATGGAGATTTTAATCCGATGGAGGGCGAGAAACCGTTTGCTCCGGCTGGATCCTTTCTTGGTTTTATTCCTTTTGGGTTGTTATGGAGAAGCTGGTTGCGAGAAGAGCACCGGTATCGTCTGCATGGCGTGAGATTGCTTGACGGGGGAGAGAAGAGCTTGACAGGACACAGAATTCTCTTGCAATTGGCGTTCATGGAGGAGCGCAGCTTGGATGTAATCACGAGGTAATAATTTAGTGCCTGTCATGAATGGGGTACATGGTGCGAATCTAGCATTTGCTGGTGATGCTTGATGTCGGGTGTAATGCAAAGTATGAGATACGATTTGTGTTGCTGCACGGAAGAGTAGCTGTCGAGATGACCGTGTTGGTAAACAAGAACTATGAAGACAAAAGCAATGCATCGACCTGCTTTCGTATTAGAGGTTACATGTAGTCGCGATGGCCCCTTAACCTGGAAACCAACCATACAAGCCTGATGGATGTCACGGCCAACTGGACTTCAATCCCCAACTTCTAGCCCATCCGCGATATCCAAAACGGTCATGCTGGAGCGAACTAGCATACACATCAAGTGATTGTGCAAGGGAGGCCATCAAGGAGGGACATCGGAGATAGTCTGCCTTGGCCCAGGATCTAGACATATTCGAGACTCAAAGGACCATGATAAACTTGATCAATTGACACTCGTGGGGCCCAGAGGACCAGATCTAGAGTTTCCTCGAAGGACAACTGTTACCCGCTTCTGATCAGGGTCAAAGCGAGTAGTGAATCGGGACGTCATGATCCCAACTCATTAGCTTTGACCGACTGGATTGCCTTAAAATCGGCGGACCGAGTAGGGCATGACCAGACACTGACATGCTATCACAACCTCATCGCCAAGTGAAACTCATGCTTCCTCCATCTTTGCCTGCCGAACAAAGCCGCGAACAAAGGCTTCGACCGGGAGAGCTGGGCTGTCTCTCCCTTGACAACGGATCACGATAGGAGAGGATCTACTAGATATGGATCGAACTTAATATAGCTCGTACAACAGAGCCAAACCCCAAAAGGGAGGGACAAGCTGCATCTGCGAACAAGAGGGCGGACAGAATTAGCGCAACTCCCCGTTTCGGGCGTTCGAGATCAGTGGTCCTCGGCCGAAAGCAGGAACCTCGCTATTTATTTACCGTGCCGCAAGCGCGTCTTGTGTTTGTGTTCCTGTGTTATTTTTGTGAGTGAGCCGTCTGGGGCAAGGGAGCGGTCCGTGATCCACGAGGTGGTGGAGGGGTTGCTGAAGGGCGGGGTGAAGGATGGGGATTGGGGGTCTCAGATAGGTCGATAGTGGAGATCTGTAAGTCCCATCTATGGGTAAAACTCGGCAGTTAGCGGGTTGTTGTTGAGAGAGCTGTGAGGGATATGGGATATTGTATTGTGTTGGCTGTCCTGTGGAGGGAAATAAGTCGAGATGGTGCCATCCAGTCTGGGTACT